>OZ024904.1:105649848-105875693 GCA_964017125.1 Flabesymbios commensalis | reverse complement strand
CACAATCACGAGTAAAGATGGCAGATTAATACATGGAACCCTTCACAACCATGAGTAAAGATGACAGATGTATACATGGAACCCTTCACAATCACGAGTAAAGATGGCAGATTTATACATGGAACTCTTCACAACCACGAGTAAAGATGGCAGATGTATACATGGAACCCTTCACAACCACGAGTAAAGATGGCAGATTTATACATGGGACCCTTCACAACCACGAGTAAAGATGGCAGATGTATACACGGAACCCTTCACAACCATGAGTAAAGATGGCAGATGAATACATGGAACCCTTCAAAACCACGAGTAAAGATGGCAGATTTATACATGGAACCCTTCACAACCATGAGTAAAGATGGCAGATTTATACATGGAACCCTTCACAACCACGAGTAAAGATGGCAGATTTATACATGGAACCCTTCATAACCATGAGTAAAGATGACAGATGTATACATGGAGCCCTTCACAACCAAATTAAAGATGGCAGATGTATACATGGAATCCTTCACAACCACGAGTAAAGATGGCAGATTTATACATGGAACCCTTCATAACCATGAGTAAAGATGGCAGATGTATACATGAGACCCTTCACAACCACGAGTAAAGATGGCAGATGTATACACGGAACCCTTCAAAACCATGAGTAAAGATGGCAGATGTATACATGGAACCCTTCACAACCACTAGTAAACATGGCAGATGTATACATGGAACCCTTCACAACCACGAGTAAAGATGGCAGATTTATACACGGAACCCTTCACAACCATGAGTAAAGATTGCAGATGTATACATGGAACCCTTCACAACCATGAGTAAAGATGGCAGATGTATACACGGAACCCTTCACAACCATGAGTAAAGATGGCAGATGTATACATGGAACCCTTCACAACCATGAGTAAAGATGGCAGATGTATACATGGGACCCTTCACAACCACGAGTAAAGATGACAGATGTATACATGGAACCCTTCACAACTACGAGTAAAGATGGCAGATGTATACATGGAACCCTTCACAACCACCAGTAAAGAGGGCAGATGTATACACGGAACCCTTCACAACCATGAGTAAAGATGGCAGATGTATACATGGAACCCTTCACAACCATGAGTAAAGATGGCAGATGTATACATGGAACCCTTCACAACCACGAGTAAAGATGACAGATGTATACATGGAACCCTTCACAACTACGAGTAAATATGACAGATGTATACATGGAACCCTTCACAATCACGAGTAAAGATGACAGATGTATACATGGAACCCTTCACAATCACGAGTAAAGATGGCAGATTTATACATGGAACCCATCACAACCATGAGTAGAGATGGCTGATTTATACATGGAACCCTTCACAACCATAAGTAAAGATGGCAGATGTATACACGGAACCCTTCACAACTACGAGTAAAGATGACAGATTTATACATGGAACCCTTCACAGCCACGAGTAAAGATGGCAGATGTATACATGGAACCCTTCACAACCACGAGTAAAGATGACAGATGTATACATGGAACCCTTCACAATCACGAGTAAAGATGACAGACAGACTTATACATGGAACCCTTCACAGCCACGAGTAAAGATGGCAGATGTATACATGGAACCCTTTACAACCATGAGTAGAGATGGCTGATATATACATGGAACCCTTCACAACCATGAGTAAAGATGGCAGATGTATACATGGAACCCTTCACAACCATGAGTAAAGATGGCAGATATATACATGGAACCCTTCACAACCACGAGTAAAGATGGCAGCTTAATACATGGAACCCTTCACAACCACGAGTAAAGATGACAGATGTATACATGGAACCCTTCACAACCACGAGTAAAGATGACAGATGTATACATGGAACCCTCCCTTCACAATCACGAGTAAAGATGGCAGATTAATACATGGAACCCTTCACAACCATGAGTAAAGATGACAGATGTATACACGGAACCCTTCACAATCACGAGTAAAGATGGCAGATTTATACATGGAACTCTTCACAACCACCAGTAAAGATGGCAGATGTATACATGGAACCCTTCACAACACGAGTAAAGATGGCAGATTTATACATGGGACCCTTCACAACCACGAGTAAAGATGGCAGATGTATACACGGAACCCTTCACAACCATGAGTAAAGATGGCAGATGAATACATGGAACCCTTCACAACCACGAGTAAAGATGGCAGATTTATACATGGAACCCTTCACAACCATGAGTAAAGATGGCAGATTTATACATGGAACCTTTCACAACCACGAGTAAAGATGGCAGATTTATACATGGAACCCTTCATAACCATGAGTAAAGATGACAGATGTATACATGGAACCCTTCACAACCAAATTAAAGATGGCAGATGCATACATGGAACCCTTCACAACCACGAGTAAAGATGGCAGATTTATATATGGAACCCTTCATAACCATGAGTAAAGATGGCTGATTTATACATGGAACCCTTCACAACCATAAGTAAAGATGGCAGATGTATACACGGAACCCTTCACAACTACGAGTAAAGATGACAGATTTATACATGGAACCCTTCACAGCCACGAGTAAAGATGGCAGATGTATACATGGAACCCTTCACAACCACGAGTAAAGATGACAGATGTATACATGGAACCCTTCACAATCACGAGTAAAGATGACAGACAGACTTATACATGGAACCCTTCACAGCCACGAGTAAAGATGGCAGATGTATACATGGAACCCTTTACAACCATGAGTAGAGATGGCTGATTTATACATGGAACCCTTCACAACCATGAGTAAAGATGGCAGATGTATACATGGAACCCTTCACAACCATGAGTAAAGATGGCAGATATATACATGGAACCCTTCACAACCACGAGTAAAGATGGCAGCTTAATACATGGAACCCTTCACAACCACGAGTAAAGATGACAGATGTATACATGGAACCCTTCACAACCACGAGTAAAGATGACAGATGTATACATGGAACCCTCCCTTCACAATCACGAGTAAAGATGGCAGATTAATACATGGAACCCTTCACAACCATGAGTAAAGATGACAGATGTATACACGGAACCCTTCACAATCACGAGTAAAGATGGCAGATTTATACATGGAACTCTTCACAACCACCAGTAAAGATGGCAGATGTATACATGGAACCCTTCACAACCACGAGTAAAGATGGCAGATTTATACATGGGACCCTTCACAACCACGAGTAAAGATGGCAGATGTATACACGGAACCCTTCACAACCATGAGTAAAGATGGCAGATGAATACATGGAACCCTTCACAACCACGAGTAAAGATGGCAGATTTATACATGGAACCCTTCACAACCATGAGTAAAGATGGCAGATTTATACATGGAACCTTTCACAACCACGAGTAAAGATGGCAGATTTATACATGGAACCCTTCATAACCATGAGTAAAGATGACAGATGTATACATGGAACCCTTCACAACCAAATTAAAGATGGCAGATGTATACATGGAACCCTTCACAACCACGAGTAAAGATGGCAGATTTATATATGGAACCCTTCATAACCATGAGTAAAGATGGCAGATGTATACATGAGACCCTTCACAACCACGAGTAAAGATGGCAGATGTATACACGGAACCCTTCACAACCATGAGTAAAGATGGCAGATGTATACATGGAACCCTTCACAACCACTAGTAAACATGGCAGATGTATACATGGAACCCTTCACAACCACGAGTAAAGATGGCAGATTTATACACGGAACCCTTCACAACCATGAGTAAAGATTGCAGATGTATACATGGAACCCTTCACAACCATGAGTAAAGATGGCAGATGTATACACGGAACCCTTCACAACCATGAGTAAAGATGGCAGATGTATACATGGAACCTTCACAACCATGAGTAAAGATGGCAGATGTATACATGGGACCCTTCACAACCACGAGTAAAGATGTAAGATGTATACATGGAACCCTTCACAACCACGAGTAAAGATGGCAGATGTATACATGGAACCCTTCACAACCATGAGTAAAGATGGCAGATGTATACATGGAGCCCTTCACAGCCATGAGTATAAGATGGCAGATGTATACATGGAACCATTCACAACCACGGGTAAAGATGGCAGATGTATACATGGAACCCTTCACAACCACGAGTAAAGATGGCAGATGAATACATGGAACTCTTCACAACCACGAGTAAAGATGGCAGATTTATACATGGAACCCTTCACAACCATGAGTAAAGATGGCAGATTTTTACATGGAACCCTTCACAACCACGAGTAAAGATGGCAGATTTATACATGGAACCCTTCACAACCATGAGTAAAGATGGCAGATGTATACATGGAACCCTCCACAACCATGAGTAAAGATGGCAGATGTATACATGGAACCCTTCACAACCACCAGTAAAGAGGGCAGATGTATACACGGAACCCTTCACAACCATGAGTAAAGATGGCAGATGTATACATGGAACCCTTCACAACCATGAGTAAAGATGGCAGATGTATACATGGAACCCTTCACAACCACGAGCAAAGATGACAGATGCATACATGGAACCCTTCACAATCACGAGTAAAGATGGCGGATTTATACATGGAGCCCATCACAACCATAAGTAAAGATGGCAGATGTATACACGGAACCCTTCACAACTACGAGTAAAGATGACAGATGTATACATTGAACCCTTCACAATCACGAGTAAAGATGGCAGATTTATACATGGAACCCTTCACAACCATGAGTAAAGATGGCAGATTTATACATGGAACCCATCACAACCATAAGTAAAGATGGCAGATGTATACACGGAACCCTTCACAACTACGAGTAAAGATGACAGATTTATATATGGAACCCTTCACAGCCACGAGTAAAGATGGCAGATGTATACATGGAACCCTTCACAACCACGAGTAAAGATGACAGATGTATACATGGAACCCTTCACAATCACGAGTAAAGATGACAGACTTATACATGGAACCCTTCACAACCACGAGTAAAGATGACAGATGTATACATGGAACCCTTCACAACTACGAGTAAAGATGGCAGATGTATACATGGAACCCTTCACAACCACCAGTAAAGAGGGCAGATGTATACACGGAACCCTTCACAACCATGAGTAAAGATGGCAGATGTATACATGGAACCCTTCACAACCATGAGTAAAGATGGCAGATGTATACATGGAACCCTTCACAACCACGAGTAAAGATGACAGATGTATACATGGAACCCTTCACAACTACGAGTAAAGATGACAGATGTATACATGGAACCCTTCACAATCACGAGTAAAGATGACAGATGTATACATGGAACCCTTCACAATCACGAGTAAAGATGGCAGATTTATACATGGAACCCATCACAACCATGAGTAGAGATGGCTGATTTATACATGGAACCCTTCACAACCATAAGTAAAGATGGCAGATGTATACACGGAACCCTTCACAACTACGAGTAAAGATGACAGATTTATACATGGAACCCTTCACAGCCACGAGTAAAGATGGCAGCTTAATACATGGAACCCTTCACAACCACGAGTAAAGATGACAGATGTATACATGGAACCCTTCACAACCACGAGTAAAGATGACAGATGTATACATGGAACCCTCCCTTCACAATTACGAGTAAAGATGGCAGATTAATACATGGAACCCTTCACAACCATGAGTAAAGATGACAGATGTATACATGGAACCCTTCACAATCACGAGTAAAGATGGCAGATTTATACATGGAACTCTTCACAACCACCAGAAAGATGGCAGATGTATACATGGAACCCTTCACAACCACGAGTAAAGATGGCAGATTTATACATGGGACCCTTCACAACCACGAGTAAAGATGGCAGATGTATACACGGAACCCTTCACAACCATGAGTAAAGATGGCAGATGAATACATGGAACCCTTCACAACCACGAGTAAAGATGGCAGATTTATACATGGAACCCTTCACAACCATGAGTAAAGATGGCAGATTTATACATGGAACCCTTCACAACCACGAGTAAAGATGGCAGATTTATACATGGAACCCTTCATAACCATGAGTAAAGATGACAGATGTATACATGGAACCCTTCACAACCAAATTAAAGATGGCAGATGTATACATGGAACCCTTCACAACCACGAGTAAAGATGGCAGATTTATACATGGAACCCTTCATAACCATAAGTAAAGATGGCAGATGTATACATGAGACCCTTCACAACCACGAGTAAAGATGGCAGATGTATACACGGAACCCTTCACAACCATGAGTAAAGATGGCAGATGTATACATGGAACCCTTCACAACCACTAGTAAACATGGCAGATGTATACATGGAACCCTTCACAACCACGAGTAAAGATGGCAGATATATACACGGAACCCTTCACAACCATGAGTAAAGATTGCAGATGTATACATGGAACCCTTCACAACCATGAGTAAAGATGGCAGATGTATACACGGAACCCTTCACAACCATGAGTAAAGATGGCAGATGTATACATGGAACCCTTCACAACCATGAGTAAAGATGGCAGATGTATACATGGGACCCTTCACAACCACGAGTAAAGATGTAAGATGTATACATGGAACCCTTCACAACCACGAGTAATGATGGCAGATGTATACATGGAACCCTTCACAACCATGAGTAAAGATGGCAGATGTATACATGGAGCCCTTCACATCCATGAGTAAAGATGGCAGATGTATACATGGAACCATTCACAACCACGGGTAAAGATGGCAGATGTATACATGGAACCCTTCACAACCACGAGTAAAGATGGCAGATGTATACATGGAACTCTTCACAACCACGAGTAAAGATGGCAGATTTATACATGGAACCCTTCACAACCATGAGTAAAGATGACAGATGTATACATGGAACCCTTCACAATCACGAGTAAAGATGGCAGATTTATACATGGAACTCTTCACAACCACCAGTAAAGATGGCAGATGTATACATGGAACCCTTCACAACCACGAGTAAAGATGGCAGATTTATACATGGGACCCTTCACAACCACGAGTAAAGATGGCAGATGTATACACGGAACCCTTCACAACCATGAGTAAAGATGGCAGATGAATACATGGAACCCTTCACAACCACGAGTAAAGATGGCAGATTTATACATGGAACCCTTCACAACCATGAGTAAAGATGGCAGATTTATACATGGAACCCTTCACAACCACGAGTAAAGATGGCAGATTTATACATGGAACCCTTCATAACCATGAGTAAAGATGACAGATGTATACATGGAACCCTTCACAACCAAATTAAAGATGGCAGATGTATACATGGAACCCTTCACAACCACGAGTAAAGATGGCAGATTTATACATGGAACCCTTCATAACCATAAGTAAAGATGGCAGATGTATACATGAGACCCTTCACAACCACGAGTAAAGATGGCAGATGTATACACGGAACCCTTCACAACCATGAGTAAAGATGGCAGATGTATACATGGAACCCTTCACAACCACTAGTAAACATGGCAGATGTATACATGGAACCCTTCACAACCACGAGTAAAGATGGCAGATTTATACACGGAACCCTTCACAACCATGAGTAAAGATTGCAGATGTATACATGGAACCCTTCACAACCATGAGTAAAGATGGCAGATGTATACACGGAACCCTTCACAACCATGAGTAAAGATGGCAGATGTATACATGGAACCCTTCACAACCATGAGTAAAGATGGCAGATGTATACATGGGACCCTTCACAACCACGAGTAAAGATGTAAGATGTATACATGGAACCCTTCACAACCACGAGTAATGATGGCAGATGTATACATGGAACCCTTCACAACCATGAGTAAAGATGGCAGATGTATACATGGAGCCCTTCACATCCATGAGTAAAGATGGCAGATGTATACATGGAACCATTCACAACCACGGGTAAAGATGGCAGATGTATACATGGAACCCTTCACAACCACGAGTAAAGATGGCAGATGTATACATGGAACTCTTCACAACCACGAGTAAAGATGGCAGATTTATACATGGAACCCTTCACAACCATGAGTAAAGATGGCAGATTTTTACATGGAACCCTTCACAACCATGAGTAAAGATGACAGATGTATACATGGAACCCTTCACAATCACGAGTAAAGATGGCAGATTTATACATGGAACTCTTCACAACCACCAGTAAAGATGGCAGATGTATACATGGAACCCTTCACAACCACGAGTAAAGATGGCAGATTTATACATGGGACCCTTCACAACCACGAGTAAAGATGGCAGATGTATACACGGAACCCTTCACAACCATGAGTAAAGATGGCAGATGAATACATGGAACCCTTCACAACCACGAGTAAAGATGGCAGATTTATACATGGAACCCTTCACAACCATGAGTAAAGATGGCAGATTTATACATGGAACCCTTCACAACCACGAGTAAAGATGGCAGATTTATACATGGAACCCTTCATAACCATGAGTAAAGATGACAGATGTATACATGGAACCCTTCACAACCAAATTAAAGATGGCAGATGTATACATGGAACCCTTCACAACCACGAGTAAAGATGGCAGATTTATACATGGAACCCTTCATAACCATAAGTAAAGATGGCAGATGTATACATGAGACCCTTCACAACCACGAGTAAAGATGGCAGATGTATACACGGAACCCTTCACAACCATGAGTAAAGATGGCAGATGTATACATGGAACCCTTCACAACCACTAGTAAACATGGCAGATGTATACATGGAACCCTTCACAACCACGAGTAAAGATGGCAGATTTATACACGGAACCCTTCACAACCATGAGTAAAGATTGCAGATGTATACATGGAACCCTTCACAACCATGAGTAAAGATGGCAGATGTATACACGGAACCCTTCACAACCATGAGTAAAGATGGCAGATGTATACATGGAACCCTTCACAACCATGAGTAAAGATGGCAGATGTATACATGGGACCCTTCACAACCACGAGTAAAGATGTAAGATGTATACATGGAACCCTTCACAACCACGAGTAATGATGGCAGATGTATACATGGAACCCTTCACAACCATGAGTAAAGATGGCAGATGTATACATGGAGCCCTTCACATCCATGAGTAAAGATGGCAGATGTATACATGGAACCATTCACAACCACGGGTAAAGATGGCAGATGTATACATGGAACCCTTCACAACCACGAGTAAAGATGGCAGATGTATACATGGAACTCTTCACAACCACGAGTAAAGATGGCAGATTTATACATGGAACCCTTCACAACCATGAGTAAAGATGGCAGATTTTTACATGGAACCCTTCACAACCACGAGTAAAGATGGCAGATTTATACATGGAACCCTTCACAACCACGAGTAAAGATGGCAGATGTATACATGGAACTCTTCACAACCACGAGTAAAGATGGCAGATTTATACATGGAACCCTTCACAACCATGAGTAAAGATGACAGATGTATACATGGAACCCTTCACAATCACGAGTAAAGATGGCAGATTTATACATGGAACTCTTCACAACCACCAGTAAAGATGGCAGATGTATACATGGAACCCTTCACAACCACGAGTAAAGATGGCAGATTTATACATGGGACCCTTCACAACCACGAGTAAAGATGGCAGATGTATACACGGAACCCTTCACAACCATGAGTAAAGAGGGCAGATGTATACACGGAACCCTTCACAACCATGAGTAAAGATGGCAGATGTATACATGGAACCCTTCACAACCATGAGTAAAGATGGCAGATGTATACATGGAACCCTTGACAACCACGAGTAAAGATGACAGATGCATACATGGAACCCTTCACAATCACGAGTAAAGATGGCAGATTTATACATGGAGCCCATCACAACCATAAGTAAAGATGGCAGATGTATACACGGAACCCTTCACAACTACGAGTAAAGATGACAGATGTATACATTGAACCCTTCACAATCACGAGTAAAGATGGCAGATTTATACATGGAACCCTTCACAACCATGAGTAAAGATGGCAGATTTATACATGGAACCCATCACAACCATAAGTAAAGATTGCAGATGTATACACGGAACCCTCCACAACTACGAGTAAAGATGACAGATTTATATATGGAACCCTTCACAGCCACGAGTAAAGATGGCAGATGTATACATGGAACCCTTCACAACCACGAGTAAAGATGACAGATGTATACATGGAACCCTTCACAATCACGAGTAAAGATGACAGACTTATACATGGAACCCTTCACAACCACGAGTAAAGATGACAGATGTATACATGGAACCCTTCACAACTACGAGTAAAGATGGCAGATGTATACATGGAACCCTTCACAACCACCAGTAAAGAGGGCAGATGTATACACGGAACCCTTCACAACCATGAGTAAAGATGGCAGATGTATACATGGAACCCTTCACAACCATGAGTAAAGATGGCAGATGTATACATGGAACCCTTCACAACCACGAGTAAAGATGACAGATGTATACATGGAACCCTTCACAACTACGAGTAAAGATGACAGATGTATACATGGAACCCTTCACAACCATGAGTAAAGATGGCAGATGTATACATGGGACCCTTCACAACCACGAGTAAAGATGTAAGATGTATACATGGAACCCTTCACAACCACGAGTAATGATGGCAGATGTATACATGGAACCCTTCACAACCATGAGTAAAGATGGCAGATGTATACATGGAGCCCTTCACATCCATGAGTAAAGATGGCAGATGTATACATGGAACCATTCACAACCACGGGTAAAGATGGCAGATGTATACATGGAACCCTTCACAACCACGAGTAAAGATGGCAGATGTATACATGGAACTCTTCACAACCACGAGTAAAGATGGCAGATTTATACATGGAACCCTTCACAACCATGAGTAAAGATGACAGATGTATACATGGAACCCTTCACAATCACGAGTAAAGATGGCAGATTTATACATGGAACTCTTCACAACCACCAGTAAAGATGGCAGATGTATACATGGAACCCTTCACAACCACGAGTAAAGATGGCAGATTTATACATGGGACCCTTCACAACCACGAGTAAAGATGGCAGATGTATACACGGAACCCTTCACAACCATGAGTAAAGATGGCAGATGAATACATGGAACCCTTCACAACCACGAGTAAAGATGGCAGATTTATACATGGAACCCTTCACAACCATGAGTAAAGATGGCAGATTTATACATGGAACCCTTCACAACCACGAGTAAAGATGGCAGATTTATACATGGAACCCTTCATAACCATGAGTAAAGATGACAGATGTATACATGGAACCCTTCACAACCAAATTAAAGATGGCAGATGTATACATGGAACCCTTCACAACCACGAGTAAAGATGGCAGATTTATACATGGAACCCTTCATAACCATAAGTAAAGATGGCAGATGTATACATGAGACCCTTCACAACCACGAGTAAAGATGGCAGATGTATACACGGAACCCTTCACAACCATGAGTAAAGATGGCAGATGTATACATGGAACCCTTCACAACCACTAGTAAACATGGCAGATGTATACATGGAACCCTTCACAACCACGAGTAAAGATGGCAGATTTATACACGGAACCCTTCACAACCATGAGTAAAGATTGCAGATGTATACATGGAACCCTTCACAACCATGAGTAAAGATGGCAGATGTATACACGGAACCCTTCACAACCATGAGTAAAGATGGCAGATGTATACATGGAACCCTTCACAACCATGAGTAAAGATGGCAGATGTATACATGGGACCCTTCACAACCACGAGTAAAGATGTAAGATGTATACATGGAACCCTTCACAACCACGAGTAATGATGGCAGATGTATACATGGAACCCTTCACAACCATGAGTAAAGATGGCAGATGTATACATGGAGCCCTTCACATCCATGAGTAAAGATGGCAGATGTATACATGGAACCATTCACAACCACGGGTAAAGATGGCAGATGTATACATGGAACCCTTCACAACCACGAGTAAAGATGGCAGATGTATACATGGAACTCTTCACAACCACGAGTAAAGATGGCAGATTTATACATGGAACCCTTCACAACCATGAGTAAAGATGGCAGATTTTTACATGGAACCCTTCACAACCACGAGTAAAGATGGCAGATTTATACATGGAACCCTTCACAACCATGAGTAAAGATGGCAGATGTATACATGGAACCCTCCACAACCATGAGTAAAGATGGCAGATGTATACATGGAACCCTTCACAACCACCAGTAAAGAGGGCAGATGTATACACGGAACCCTTCACAACCATGAGTAAAGATGGCAGATGTATACATGGAACCCTTCACAACCATGAGTAAAGATGGCAGATGTATACATGGAACCCTTGACAACCACGAGTAAAGATGACAGATGCATACATGGAACCCTTCACAATCACGAGTAAAGATGGCAGATTTATACATGGAGCCCATCACAACCATAAGTAAAGATGGCAGATGTATACACGGAACCCTTCACAACTACGAGTAAAGATGACAGATGTATACATTGAACCCTTCACAATCACGAGTAAAGATGGCAGATTTATACATGGAACCCTTCACAACCATGAGTAAAGATGGCAGATTTATACATGGAACCCATCACAACCATAAGTAAAGATTGCAGATGTATACACGGAACCCTCCACAACTACGAGTAAAGATGACAGATTTATATATGGAACCCTTCACAGCCACGAGTAAAGATGGCAGATGTATACATGGAACCCTTCACAACCACGAGTAAAGATGACAGATGTATACATGGAACCCTTCACAATCACGAGTAAAGATGACAGACTTATACATGGAACCCTTCACAACCACGAGTAAAGATGACAGATGTATACATGGAACCCTTCACAACTACGAGTAAAGATGGCAGATGTATACATGGAACCCTTCACAACCACCAGTAAAGAGGGCAGATGTATACACGGAACCCTTCACAACCATGAGTAAAGATGGCAGATGTATACATGGAACCCTTCACAACCATGAGTAAAGATGGCAGATGTATACATGGAACCCTTCACAACCACGAGTAAAGATGACAGATGTATACATGGAACCCTTCACAACTACGAGTAAAGATGACAGATGTATACATGGAACCCTTCACAATCACGAGTAAAGATGACAGATGTATACATGGAACCCTTCACAATCACGAGTAAAGATGGCAGATTTATACATGGAACCCATCACAACCATGAGTAGAGATGGCTGATTTATACATGGAACCCTTCACAACCATAAGTAAAGATGGCAGATGTATACACGGAACCCTTCACAACTACGAGTAAAGATGACAGATTTATACATGGAACCCTTCACAGCCACGAGTAAAGATGGCAGCTTAATACATGGAACCCTTCACAACCACGAGTAAAGATGACAGATGTATACATGGAACCCTTCACAACCACGAGTAAAGATGACAGATGTATACATGGAACCCTCCCTTCACAATTACGAGTAAAGATGGCAGATTAATACATGGAACCCTTCACAACCATGAGTAAAGATGACAGATGTATACATGGAACCCTTCACAATCACGAGTAAAGATGGCAGATTTATACATGGAACTCTTCACAACCACCAGTAAAGATGGCAGATGTATACATGGAACCCTTCACAACCACGAGTAAAGATGGCAGATTTATACATGGGACCCTTCACAACCACGAGTAAAGATGGCAGATGTATACACGGAACCCTTCACAACCATGAGTAAAGATGGCAGATGAATACATGGAACCCTTCACAACCACGAGTAAAGATGGCAGATTTATACATGGAACCCTTCACAACCATGAGTAAAGATGGCACATTTATACATGGAACCCTTCACAACCACGAGTAAAGATGGCAGATTTATACATGGAACCCTTCATAACCATGAGTAAAGATGACAGATGTATACATGGAACCCTTCACAACCAAATTAAAGATGGCAGATGTATACATGGAACCCTTCACAACCACGAGTAAAGATGGCAGATTTATACATGGAACCCTTCATAACCATAAGAAAAGATGGCAGATGTATACATGAGACCCTTCACAACCACGAGTAAAGATGGCAGATGTATACACGGAACCCTTCACAACCATGAGTAAAGATGGCAGATGTATACATGGAACCCTTCACAACCACTAGTAAACATGGCAGATGTATACATGGAACCCTTCACAACCACGAGTAAAGATGGCAGATTTATACACGGAACCCTTCACAACCATGAGTAAAGATTGCAGATGTATACATGGAACCCTTCACAACCATGAGTAAAGATGGCAGATGAATACACGGAACCCTTCACAACCATGAGTAAAGATGGCAGATGTATACATGGAACCCTTCACAACCATGAGTAAAGATGGCAGATGTATACATGGGACCCTTCACAACCACGAGTAAAGATGTAAGATGTATACATGGAACCCTTCACAACCACGAGTAAAGATGGCAGATGTATACATGGAACCCTTCACAACCATGAGCAAAGATGGCAGATGTATACACGGAGCCCTTCACATCCATGAGTAAAGATGGCAGATGTATACATGGAACCATTCACAACCACGGGTAAAGATGGCAGATGTATACATGGAACCCATCACAACCACGAGTAAAGATGGCAGATGTATACATGGAACTCTTCACAACCACGAGTAAAGATGGCAGATTTATACATGGAACCCTTCACAACCATGAGTAAAGATGGCAGATTTTTACATGGAACCCTTCACAACCACGAGTAAAGATGGCAGATTTATACATGGAACCCTTCACAACCATGAGTAAAGATGGCAGATGTATACATGGAACCCTCCACAACCATGAGTAAAGATGGCAGATGTATACATGGAACCCTTCACAACCACCAGTAAAGAGGGCAGATGTATACACGGAACCCTTCACAACCATGAGTAAAGATGGCAGATGTATACATGGAACCCTTCACAACCATGAGTAAAGATGGCAGATGTATACATGGAACCCTTCACAACCACGAGTAAAGATGACAGATGCATACATGGAACCCTTCACAATCACGAGTAAAGATGGCAGATTTATACATGGAGCCCATCACAACCATAAGTAAAGATGGCAGATGTATACACGGAACCCTTCACAACTACGAGTAAAGATGACAGATGTATACATTGAACCCTTCACAATCACGAGTAAAGATGGCAGATTTATACATGGAACCCTTCACAACCATGAGTAAAGATGGCAGATTTATACATGGAACCCATCACAACCATAAGTAAAGATGGCAGATGTATACACGGAACCCTTCACAACTACGAGTAAAGATGACAGATTTATATATGGAACCCTTCACAGCCACGAGTAAAGATGGCAGATGTATACATGGAACCCTTCACAATCACGAGTAAAGATGACAGATGTATACATGGAACCCTTCACAATCACGAGTAAAGATGACAGACTTATACATGGAACCCTTCACAGCCACGAGTAAAGATGGCAGATGTATACATGGAAACCTTTACAACCATGAGTAGAGATGGCTGATTTATACATGGAACCCTTCACAACCATGAGTAAAGATGGCAGATGTATACATGGAACTCTTCACAACCACGAGTAAAGATGGCAGATTTATACATGGAACCCTTCACAACCATGAGTAAAGATGGCAGATTTTTACATGGAACCCTTCATAACCATAAGTAAAGATGGCAGATGTATACATGAGACCCTTCACAACCACGAGTAAAGATGGCAGATGTATACACGGAGCCCTTCACAACCATGAGTAAAGATGGCAGATGTATTCATGGAACCCTTCACAACCACGAGTAAAGATGGCAGATGTATACATGGAACCCTTCACAACCAAATTAAAGATGGCAGATGTATACATGAAACCCTTCACAACCACGAGTAAAGATGGCAGATTTATACATGGAACCCTTCATAACCATAAGTAAAGATGGCAGATGTATACATGAGACCCTTCACAACCACGAGTAAAGATGGCAGATGTATACACGGAACCCTTCACAACCATGAGTAAAGATGGCAGATGTATACATGGAACCCTTCACAACCACTAGTAAACATGGCAGATGTATACATGGAACCCTTCACAACCACGAGTAAAGATGGCAGATTTATACACGGAACCCTTCACAACCATGAGTAAAGATTGCAGATGTATACATGGAACCCTTCACAACCATGAGTAAAGATGGCAGATGTATACACGGAACCCTTCACAACCATGAGTAAAGATGGCAGATGTATACATGGAACCCTTCACAACCATGAGTAAAGATGGCAGATGTATACATGGGACCCTTCACAACCACGAGTAAAGATGTAAGATGTATACATGGAACCCTTCACAACCACGAGTAAAGATGGCAGATGTATACATGGAACCCTTCACAACCATGAGTAAAGATGGCAGATGTATACATGGAGCCCTTCACATCCATGAGTAAAGATGGCAGATGTATACATGGAACCATTCACAACCACGGGTAAAGATGGCAGATGTATACATGGAACCCTTCACAACCACGAGTAAAGAAGGCAGATGTATACATGGAACTCTTCACAACCACGAGTAAAGATGGCAGATTTATACATGGAACCCTTCACAACCATGAGTAAAGATGGCAGATTTTTACATGGAACCCTTCACAACCACGAGTAAAGATGGCAGATTTATACATGGAACCCTTCACAACCATGAGTAAAGATGGCAGATGTATACATGGAACCCTCCACAACCATGAGTAAAGATGGCAGATGTATACATGGAACCCTTCACAACCACCAGTAAAGAGGGCAGATGTATACACGGAACCCTTCACAACCATGAGTAAAGATGGCAGATGTATACATGGAACCCTTCACAACCATGAGTAAAGATGGCAGATGTATACATGGAACCCTTCACAACCACGAGTAAAGATGACAGATGCATACATGGAACCCTTCACAATCACGAGTAAAGATGGCAGATTTATACATGGAGCCCATCACAACCATAAGTAAAGATGGCAGATGTATACACGGAACCCTTCACAACTACGAGTAAAGATGACAGATGTATACATTGAACCCTTCACAATCACGAGTAAAGATGGCAGATTTATACATGGAACCCTTCACAACCATGAGTAAAGATGGCAGATTTATACATGGAACCCATCACAACCATAAGTAAAGATGGCAGATGTATACACGGAACCCTTCACAACTACGAGTAAAGATGACAGATTTATATATGGAACCCTTCACAGCCACGAGTAAAGATGGCAGATGTATACATGGAACCCTTCACAACCACGAGTAAAGATGACAGATGTATACATGGAACCCTTCACAATCACGAGTAAAGATGACAGACTTATACATGGAACCCTTCACAGCCACGAGTAAAGATGGCAGATGTATACATGGAACCCTTTACAACCATGAGTAGAGATGGCTGATTTATACATGGAACCCTTCACAACCATGAGTAAGGATGGCAGATGTATACATGGAACCCTTCACAACCATGAGTAAAGATGGCAGATATATACATAGAACCCTTCACAACCACGAGTAAAGATGGCAGATTTATACATGGAACCCTTCACAACCATGAGTACAGATGGCAGATTTATACATGGAACCCTTCACAACCACCAGTAAAGATGGAAGATGTATACATGGAACCCTTCACAACCATGAGTAAAGATGGCAGATGTATACATGGAACCCTTCACAACCACGAGTAAAGATGACAGTTGTATACATGGAACCCTTCACAATCACGAGTAAAGATGGCAGATTTATACATGGAACCCTTCACAATCACGAGTAAAGATGACAGATGTATACATGGAACCCCTTCACAACCATGAGTAAAGATGGCAGATGTATACATGGAACCCTTCACAACCACGAGTAAAGATGACAGATGTATACATGGAACCCTTCACAACCACGAGTAAAAATGACATATGTATACATGGAACCCTTCACAACCATGAGTAAAGATGGCAGATGTATACATGGAACCCTTAACAACCATGAGTAAAGATGACAGATATATACATGGAACCCTTCACAACCACGAGTAAAGATGGCAGATTTATACATGGAACCCTTCACAACCATGAGTAAAGATGGCAGATTTATACATGAAACTCTTCACAACCACGAGTAAAGATGGCAGATTTATACATGGAACCCTTCACAACCATGAGTAACGATGACAGATGTATACATGGAACCCTTCACAACCAAATTAAAGATGGCAGATGTATACATGGAACCCTTCACAACCACGAGTAAAGATGGCAGATTTATACATGGAACCCTTCACAACCATGAGTAAAGATGGCAGATTTTTACATGGAACCCTTCACAACCACGAGTAAAGATGGCAGATTTATACATGGAACCCTTCACAACCATGAGTAAAGATGGCAGATGTATACATGGAACCCTTCACAACCATGAGTAAAGATGGCAGATGTATACATGGAACCCTTCACAACCACCAGTAAAGAGGGCAGATGTATACACGGAACCCTTCACAACCATGAGTAAAGATGGCAGATGTATACATGGAACCCATCACAACCATAAGTAAAGATGGCAGATGTATACACGGAACCCTTCACAACTACGAGTAAAGATGACAGATTTATACATGGAACCCTTCACAGCCACGAGTAAAGATGGCAGATGTATACATGGAACCCTTCACAATCACGAGTAAAGATGGCAGATTTATACATGGAACCCTTCACAATCACGAGTAAAGATGACAGATGTATACATGGAACCCTTCACAACCATGAGTAAAGATGGCAGATGTATACATGGAACCCTTCACAACCACGAGTAAAGATGACAGATGTATACATGGAACCCT
Source organism: Flabesymbios commensalis (assembly GCA_964017125.1). Classification (NCBI taxonomy): domain Eukaryota; kingdom Metazoa; phylum Annelida; class Polychaeta; order Terebellida; family Flabelligeridae; genus Flabesymbios; species Flabesymbios commensalis. Next base: position 105,856,589 of record OZ024904.1, on the reverse strand, counting down.
TCACAACCACGAGTAAAGATAACAGATGTATACATGGAACCATTCACAAACATGAGTAAAGATGGCAGATGTATACATGGAACCCTTAACAACCATGAGTAAAGATGACAGATATATACATGGAACCCTTCACAACCACGAGTAAAGATGGCAGATTTATACATGGAACCCTTCACAATCATGAGTAAAGATGGCAGATTTATACAGGGAACCCTTCACAACCACGGGTAAAGATGGCAGATTTATACATGGAACCCTTCACAACCATGAGTAAAGATGACAGATGTATACATGGAACCCTTCACAACCAAATTAAATATGGCAGATGTATACATGGAACCCTTCACAACCACGAGTAAAGATGGCAGATTTATACATGGAACCCTTCACAACCATGAGTAAAGATGGCAGATTTTTACATGGAACCCTTCACAACCACGAGTAAAGATGGCAGATTTATACATGGAACCCTTCACAACCATGAGTAAAGATGGCAGATGTATACATGGAACCCTTCACAACCATGAGTAAAGATGGCAGATGTATACATGGAATCCTTCACAACCACCAGTAAAGAGGGCAGATGTATACACGGAACCCTTCACAACCATGAGTAAAGATGGCAGATGTATACATGGAACCCTTCACAACCATGAGTAAAGATGGCAGATGTATACACAGAACCCTTCACATCCATGAGTAAAGATGGCAGATGTATACATGGAACCCTTCACAACCATGAGTAAAGATGGCAGATGTATCCATGGAACCCTTCACAACCACGAGTAAAGATGTAAGATGTATACATGGAACCCTTCACAACCACGAGTAAAGATGGCAGATGTATACATGGAGCCCTTCACAACCACCAGTAAAGAGGGCAGATGTATACACGGAACCCTTCACAACCATGAGTAAAGATGGCAGATGTATACATGGAACCCATCACAACCATAAGTAAAGATGGCAGATGTATACACGGAACCCTTCACAACTACGAGTAAAGATGACAGATTTATACATGGAACCCTTCACAGGCACGAGTAAAGATGGCAGATGTATACATGGAGCCCTTCACAATCACGAGTAAAGATGACAGATTTATACATGGAACCCTTCACAATCACGAGTAAAGATGACAGATGTATACATGGAACCCTTCACAACCATGAGTAAAGATGGCAGATGTATACATGGAACCCTTCACAACCACGAGTAAAGATGACAGATGTATACATGGAACCCTTCACAACCACGAGTAAAGATGACAGATGTATACATGGAACCATTCACAAACATGAGTAAAGATGGCAGATGTATACATGGAACCCTTAACAACCATGAGTAAAGATGACAGATATATACATGGAACCCTTCACAACCAAGAGTAAAGATGGCAGATTTATACATGGAACCCTTCACAATCATGAGTAAAGATGGCAGATTTATACAGGGAACCCTTCACAACCACGGGTAAAGATGGCAGATTTATACATGGAACCCTTCACAACCATGAGTAAAGATGACAGATGTATACATGGAACCCTTCACAACCAAATTAAATATGGCAGATGTATACATGGAGCCCTTCACAGCCACGAGTAAAGATGGCAGATGTATACATGGAACCCTTCACAACCATGAGTAAAGATGGCAGATGTATACATGGAGCCCTTCGCATCCATGAGTAAAGATGGCAGATGTATACATGGAACCATTCACAACCACGGATAAAGATGGCAGATGTATACATGGAACCTTTCACAACCACGAGTAAAGATGGCAGATGTATACATGGAACTCTTCACAACCACGAGTAAAGATGGCAGATTTATACATGGAACCCTTCACAACCATGAGAAAAGATGACAGATTTTTACATGGAACCCTTCACAACCATGAGTAAAGATGGCAGATTTATACATGGAACCCTTCACAACCATGAGTAAAGATGGCAGATGTATACATGGAACCCTTCACAACCATGAGTAAAGATGGCAGATGTATACATGGAACCCTTCACAACCACCAGTAAAAATGACAGATGTATACATGGAACCCTTCACAATCACGAGTAAAGATGACAGACTTATACATGGAACCCTTCACAGCCACGAGTAAAGATGGGAGATGTATACATGGAACCCTTTACAACCATGAGTAGAGATGGCTGATTTATACATGGAACCCTTCACAACCATGAGTAAAGATGGCAGATGTATACATGGAACCCTTCACAACCATAAGTAAAGATGGCAGATGTATACACGGAACCCTTCACAACTACGAGCAAAGATGACAGATGTATACATGGAACCCTTCACAACCACGAGTAAAGATGGCAGATTTATACATGGAACCCTTCACAACCATGAGAAAAGATGGCAGATTTATACATGGAACCCTTCACAACCATGAGTAAAGATGGCAGATGTATACATGGAACCCTTCACAACCACCAGTAAAGATGACAGATGTATACATGGAACCCTTCACAACCACGAGTAAAGATGGCAGATGTATACATGGAACCCTTCACAACCACCAGTAAAGATGGCAGATATATACACGGAACCCTTCACAACTACGAGTAAAGATGACAGATGTATACATTGAACCCTTCACAATCACGAGTAAAGATGGCAGATTTATACATGGGACCCTTCACAACCATGAGTAAAGATGGCAGATTTATACATGGAACCCATCACAACCATAAGTAAAGATGGCAGATGTATACACGGAACCCTTTACAACTACGAGTAAAGATGACAGATTTATACATGGAACCCTTCACAGCCACGAGTAAAGATGGCAGATGTATACATGGAACCCTTCACAACCACGAGTAAAGATGACAGATGTATACATGGAACCCTTCACAATCACGAGTAAAGATGACAGACTTATACATGGAACCCTTCACAGCCACGAGTAAAGATGGCAGATGTATACATGGAACCCTTTACAACCATGAGTAGAGATGGCTGATTTATACATGGAACCCTTCACAACCATGAGTAAAGATGGCAGTTGATACATGGAACCCTTCACAACCATGAGTAAAGATGGCAGATATATACATAGAACCCTTCACAACCACGAGTAAAGATGGCAGATTTATACATGGAACCCTTCACAACCATGAGTACAGATGGCAGATTTATACATGGAACCCTTCACAACCACCAGTAAAGATGGAAGATGTATACATGGAACCCTTCACAACCATGAGTAAAGATGGCAGATGTATACATGGAACCCTTCACAACCACGAGTAAAGATGACAGATGTATACATGGAACCCTTCACAATCACGAGTAAAGATGGCAGATTTATACATGGAACCCTTCACAATCACGAGTAAAGATGACAGATGTATACATGGAACCCCTTCACAACCATGAGTAAAGATGGCAGATGTATACATGGAACCCTTCACAACCACGAGTAAAGATGACAGATGTATACATGGAACCCTTCACAACCACGAGTAAAAATGACAGATGTATACATGGAACCCTTCACAACCATGAGTAATGATGGCAGATGTATACATGGAACCCTTAACAACCATGAGTAAAGATGACAGATATATACATGGAACCCTTCACAACCACGAGTAAAGATGGCAGATTTATACATGGAACCCTTCACAACCATGAGTAAAGATGGCAGATTTATACATGGAACCCTTCACAACCACGAGTAAAGATGGCAGATTTATACATGGAACCCTTCACAACCATGAGTAAAGATGACAGATGTATACATGGAACCCTTCACAACCAAATTAAAGATGGCAGATGTATACATGGAACCCTTCACAACCACGAGTAAAGATGGCAGATTTATACATGGAACCCTTCACAACCATGAGTAAAGATGGCAGATTTTTACATGGAACCCTTCACAACCACGAGTAAAGATGGCAGATTTATACATGGAACCCTTCACAACCATGAGTAAAGATGGCAGATGTATACATGGAACCCTTCACAACCATGAGTAAAGATGGCAGATGTATACATGGAACCCTTCACAACCACCAGTAAAGAGGGCAGATGTATACACGGAACCCTTCACAACCATGAGTAAAGATGGCAGATGTATACATGGAACCCATCACAACCATAAGTAAAGATGGCAGATGTATACACGGAACCCTTCACAACTACGAGTAAAGATGACAGATTTATACATGGAACCCTTCACAGCCACGAGTAAAGATGGCAGATGTATACATGGAACCCTTCACAATCACGAGTAAAGATGGCAGATTTATACATGGAACCCTTCACAATCACGAGTAAAGATGACAGATGTATACATGGAACCCTTCACAACCATGAGTAAAGATGGCAGATGTATACATGGAACCCTTCACAACCACGAGTAAAGATGACAGATGTATACATGGAACCCTTCACAACCACGAGTAAAGATAACAGATGTATACATGGAACCATTCACAAACATGAGTAAAGATGGCAGATGTATACATGGAACCCTTAACAACCATGAGTAAAGATGACAGATATATACATGGAACCCTTCACAACCACGAGTAAAGATGGCAGATTTATACATGGAACCCTTCACAATCATGAGTAAAGATGGCAGATTTATACAGGGAACCCTTCACAACCACGGGTAAAGATGGCAGATTTATACATGGAACCCTTCACAACCATGAGTAAAGATGACAGATGTATACATGGAACCCTTCACAACCAAATTAAATATGGCAGATGTATACATGGAACCCTTCACAACCACGAGTAAAGATGGCAGATTTATACATGGAACCCTTCACAACCATGAGTAAAGATGGCAGATTTTTACATGGAACCCTTCACAACCACGAGTAAAGATGGCAGATTTATACATGGAACCCTTCACAACCATGAGTAAAGATGGCAGATGTATACATGGAACCCTTCACAACCATGAGTAAAGATGGCAGATGTATACATGGAATCCTTCACAACCACCAGTAAAGAGGGCAGATGTATACACGGAACCCTTCACAACCATGAGTAAAGATGGCAGATGTATACATGGAACCCTTCACAACCATGAGTAAAGATGGCAGATGTATACACAGAACCCTTCACATCCATGAGTAAAGATGGCAGATGTATACATGGAACCCTTCACAACCATGAGTAAAGATGGCAGATGTATCCATGGAACCCTTCACAACCACGAGTAAAGATGTAAGATGTATACATGGAACCCTTCACAACCACGAGTAAAGATGGCAGATGTATACATGGAGCCCTTCACAACCACCAGTAAAGAGGGCAGATGTATACACGGAACCCTTCACAACCATGAGTAAAGATGGCAGATGTATACATGGAACCCATCACAACCATAAGTAAAGATGGCAGATGTATACACGGAACCCTTCACAACTACGAGTAAAGATGACAGATTTATACATGGAACCCTTCACAGGCACGAGTAAAGATGGCAGATGTATACATGGAGCCCTTCACAATCACGAGTAAAGATGACAGATTTATACATGGAACCCTTCACAATCACGAGTAAAGATGACAGATGTATACATGGAACCCTTCACAACCATGAGTAAAGATGGCAGATGTATACATGGAACCCTTCACAACCACGAGTAAAGATGACAGATGTATACATGGAACCCTTCACAACCACGAGTAAAGATGACAGATGTATACATGGAACCATTCACAAACATGAGTAAAGATGGCAGATGTATACATGGAACCCTTAACAACCATGAGTAAAGATGACAGATATATACATGGAACCCTTCACAACCAAGAGTAAAGATGGCAGATTTATACATGGAACCCTTCACAATCATGAGTAAAGATGGCAGATTTATACAGGGAACCCTTCACAACCACGGGTAAAGATGGCAGATTTATACATGGAACCCTTCACAACCATGAGTAAAGATGACAGATGTATACATGGAACCCTTCACAACCAAATTAAATATGGCAGATGTATACATGGAGCCCTTCACAGCCACGAGTAAAGATGGCAGATGTATACATGGAACCCTTCACAACCATGAGTAAAGATGGCAGATGTATACATGGAGCCCTTCGCATCCATGAGTAAAGATGGCAGATGTATACATGGAACCATTCACAACCACGGATAAAGATGGCAGATGTATACATGGAACCTTTCACAACCACGAGTAAAGATGGCAGATGTATACATGGAACTCTTCACAACCACGAGTAAAGATGGCAGATTTATACATGGAACCCTTCACAACCATGAGAAAAGATGACAGATTTTTACATGGAACCCTTCACAACCATGAGTAAAGATGGCAGATTTATACATGGAACCCTTCACAACCATGAGTAAAGATGGCAGATGTATACATGGAACCCTTCACAACCATGAGTAAAGATGGCAGATGTATACATGGAACCCTTCACAACCACCAGTAAAAATGACAGATGTATACATGGAACCCTTCACAATCACGAGTAAAGATGACAGACTTATACATGGAACCCTTCACAGCCACGAGTAAAGATGGGAGATGTATACATGGAACCCTTTACAACCATGAGTAGAGATGGCTGATTTATACATGGAACCCTTCACAACCATGAGTAAAGATGGCAGATGTATACATGGAACCCTTCACAACCATAAGTAAAGATGGCAGATGTATACACGGAACCCTTCACAACTACGAGCAAAGATGACAGATGTATACATGGAACCCTTCACAACCACGAGTAAAGATGGCAGATTTATACATGGAACCCTTCACAACCATGAGAAAAGATGGCAGATTTATACATGGAACCCTTCACAACCATGAGTAAAGATGGCAGATGTATACATGGAACCCTTCACAACCACCAGTAAAGATGACAGATGTATACATGGAACCCTTCACAACCACGAGTAAAGATGGCAGATGTATACATGGAACCCTTCACAACCACCAGTAAAGATGGCAGATATATACACGGAACCCTTCACAACTACGAGTAAAGATGACAGATGTATACATTGAACCCTTCACAATCACGAGTAAAGATGGCAGATTTATACATGGGACCCTTCACAACCATGAGTAAAGATGGCAGATTTATACATGGAACCCATCACAACCATAAGTAAAGATGGCAGATGTATACACGGAACCCTTTACAACTACGAGTAAAGATGACAGATTTATACATGGAACCCTTCACAGCCACGAGTAAAGATGGCAGATGTATACATGGAACCCTTCACAACCACGAGTAAAGATGACAGATGTATACATGGAACCCTTCACAATCACGAGTAAAGATGACAGACTTATACATGGAACCCTTCACAGCCACGAGTAAAGATGGCAGATGTATACATGGAACCCTTTACAACCATGAGTAGAGATGGCTGATTTATACATGGAACCCTTCACAACCATGAGTAAAGATGGCAGTTGATACATGGAACCCTTCACAACCATGAGTAAAGATGGCAGATATATACATAGAACCCTTCACAACCACGAGTAAAGATGGCAGATTTATACATGGAACCCTTCACAACCATGAGTACAGATGGCAGATTTATACATGGAACCCTTCACAACCACCAGTAAAGATGGAAGATGTATACATGGAACCCTTCACAACCATGAGTAAAGATGGCAGATGTATACATGGAACCCTTCACAACCACGAGTAAAGATGACAGATGTATACATGGAACCCTTCACAATCACGAGTAAAGATGGCAGATTTATACATGGAACCCTTCACAATCACGAGTAAAGATGACAGATGTATACATGGAACCCCTTCACAACCATGAGTAAAGATGGCAGATGTATACATGGAACCCTTCACAACCACGAGTAAAGATGACAGATGTATACATGGAACCCTTCACAACCACGAGTAAAAATGACAGATGTATACATGGAACCCTTCACAACCATGAGTAATGATGGCAGATGTATACATGGAACCCTTAACAACCATGAGTAAAGATGACAGATATATACATGGAACCCTTCACAACCACGAGTAAAGATGGCAGATTTATACATGGAACCCTTCACAACCATGAGTAAAGATGGCAGATTTATACATGGAACCCTTCACAACCACGAGTAAAGATGGCAGATTTATACATGGAACCCTTCACAACCATGAGTAAAGATGACAGATGTATACATGGAACCCTTCACAACCAAATTAAATATGGCAGATATATACATGGAACCCTTCACAACCACGAGTAAAGATGGCAGATTTATACATGGAACCCTTCACAACCATGAGTAAAGATGGCAGATTTTTACATGGAACCCTTCACAACCACGAGTAAAGATGGCAGATTTATACATGGAACCCTTCACAACCATGAGTAAAGATGGCAGATGTATACATGGAACCCTTCACAACCATGAGTAAAGATGGCAGATGTATACATGGAACCCTTCACAACCACCAGTAAAGAGGGCAGATGTATACACGGAACCCTTCACAACCATGAGTAAAGATGGCAGATGTATACATGGAACCCATCACAACCATAAGTAAAGATGGCAGATGTATACACGGAACCCTTCACAACTACGAGTAAAGATGACAGATTTATACATGGAACCCTTCACAGCCACGAGTAAAGATGGCAGATGTATACATGGAACCCTTCACAATCACGAGTAAAGATGGCAGATTTATACATGGAACCCTTCACAATCACGAGTAAAGATGACAGATGTATACATGGAACCCTTCACAACCATGAGTAAAGATAGCAGATGTATACATGGAACCCTTCACAACCACGAGTAAAGATGACAGATGTATACATGGAACCCTTCACAACCACGAGTAAAGATGACAGATGTATACATGGAACCCTTCACAACCATGAGTAAAGATGGCAGATGTATACATGGAACCCTTAACAACCATGAGTAAAGATGACATATATATACATGGAACCCTTCACAACCACGAGTAAAGATGGCAGATTTATACAGGGAACCCTTCACAACCACGGGTAAAGATGGCAGATTTATACATGGAACCCTTCACAACCATGAGTAAAGATGGCAGATTAATACAGGGAACCCTTCACAACCACGGGTAAAGATGGCAGATTTATACATGGAACCCTTCACAACCATGAGTAAAGATGACAGATGTATACATGGAACCCTTCACAACCAAATTAAAGATGGCAGATGTATACATGGAACCCTTCACAACCACGAGTAAAGATGGCAGATTTATACATGGAACCCTTCACAACCATGAGTAAAGATGGCAGATTTTTACATGGAACCCTTCACAACCACGAGTAAAGATGGCAGATTTATACATGGAACCCTTCACAACCATGAGTAAAGATGGCAGATGTATACATGGAACCCTTCACAACCATGAGTAAAGATGGCAGATGTATACATGGAACCCTTCACAACCACCAGTAAAGAGGGCAGATGTATACACGGAACCCTTCACAACCATGAGTAAAGATGGCAGATGTATACATGGAACCCATCACAACCATAAGTAAAGATGGCAGATGTATACACGGAACCTTTCACAACTACGAGTAAAGATGACAGATTTATACATGGAACCCTTCACAGCCACGAGTAAAGATGGCAGATGTATACATGGAACCCTTCACAATCACGAGTAAAGATGGCAGATTTATACATGGAACCCTTCACAATCACGAGTAAAGATGACAGATGTATACATGGAACCCTTCACAACCATGAGTAAAGATGGCAGATGTATACATGGAACCCTTCACAACCACGAGTAAAGATGACAGATGTATACATGGAACCCTTCACAACCACGAGTAAAGATGACAGATGTATACATGGAACCCTTCACAAACATGAGTAAAGATGGCAGATGTATACATGGAACCCTTAACAACCATGAGTAAAGATGACATATATATACATGGAACCCTTCACAACCACGAGTAAAGATGGCAGATTTATACATGGAACCCTTCACAACCATGAGTAAAGATGGCAGATTTATACAGGGAACCCTTCACAACCACGGGTAAAGATGGCAGATTTATACATGGAACCCTTCACAACCATGAGTAAAGATGACAGATGTATACATGGAACCCTTCACAACCAAATTAAATATGGCAGATGTATACATGGAACCCTTCACAACCATGAGTAAAGATGGCAGATGTATACATGGAGCCCTTCACAACCACGAGTAAAGATGGCAGATTTATACATGGAACCCTTCACAACCATGAGTAAAGATGACAGATGTATACATGGAACCCTTCACAACCATGAGTAAAGATGGCAGATGTATACATGGAATCCTTCACAACCACCAGTAAAGAGGGCAGATGTATACACGGAACCCTTCACAACCATGAGTAAAGATGGCAGATGTATACATGGAACCCTTCACAACCATGAGTAAAGATGGCAGATGTATACACGGAACCCTTCACAACCATGAGTAAAGGTGGCAGATGTATACATGGAACCCTTCACAACCATGAGTAAAGATGGCAGATGTATACATGGAACCCTTCACAACCATGAGTAAAGATGGCAGATGTATACATGGAGCCCTTCACATCCATGAGTAAAGATGGCAGATGTATACATGGAACCATTCACAACCACGGATAAAGATGGCAGATGTATACATGGAACCTTTCACAACCACGAGTAAAGATGGCAGATGTATACATGGAACCCTTCACAACCATGAGTAAAGATGGCAGATGTATACATGGAACCCTTCACAACCATGAGTAAAGATGGCAGATGTATACACGGAACCCTTCACAACTACAAGTAAAGATGACAGATTTATACATGGAACCCTTCACAGCCACGAGTAAAGATGGCAGATGTATACATGGAACCCTTCACAATCACGAGTAAAGATGGCAGATTTATACATGGAACCCTTCACAATCACGAGTAAAGATGACAGATGTATACATGGAACCCTTCACAACCATGAGTAAAGATGGCAGATGTATACATGGAACCCTTCACAACCACGAGTAAAGATGACAGATGTATACATGGAACCCTTCACAACCACGAGTAAAGATGACAGATGTATACATGGAACCCTTCACAAACATGAGTAAAGGTGGCAGATGTATACATGGAACCCTTAACAACCATGAGTAAAGATGACATATATATACATGGAACCCTTCACAACCACGAGTAAAGATGGCAGATTTATACATGGAACCCTTCACAACCATGAGTAAAGATGGCAGATTTATACAGGGAACCCTTCACAACCACGGGTAAAGATGGCAGATTTATACATGGAACCCTTCACAACCATGAGTAAAGATGACAGATGTATACATGGAACCCTTCACAACCAAATTAAATATGGCAGATGTATACATGGAACCCTTCACAACCACGAGTAAAGATGGCAGATTTATACATGGAACCCTTCACAACCATGAGTAAAGATGGCAGATTTTTACATGGAACCCTTCACAACCATGAGTAAAGATGGCAGATGTATACATGGAATCCTTCACAACCACCAGTAAAGAGGGCAGATGTATACACGAAACCCTTCACAACCATGAGTAAAGATGGCAGATGTATACATGGAACCCTTCACAACCATGAGTAAAGATGGCAGATGTATACACGGAACCCTTCACAACCATGAGTGAAGATGGCAGATGTATACATGGAACCCTTCACAACCATGAGTAAAGATGGCAGATGTATACATGGAGCCCTTCACATCCATGAGTAAAGATGGCAGATGTATACATGGAACCCTTCACAACCATGAGTAAAGATGGCAGATGTATACATGGAGCCCTTCACATCCATGAGTAAAGATGGCAGATGTATACATGGAACCATTCACAACCACGGATAAAGATGGCAGATGTATACATGGAACCTTTCACAACCACGAGTAAAGATGGCAGATGTATACATGGAACTCTTCACAACCACGAGTAAAGATGGCAGATTTATACATGGAACCCTTCACAACCATGAGTAAAAATTACAGATTTTTACATGGAACCCTTCACAACCATGAGTAAAGATGGCAGATTTATACATGGAACCCTTCACAACCATGAGTAAAGATGGCAGATGTATACATGGAACCCTTCACAACCATGAGTAAAGATGGCAGATGTATACATGGAACCCTTCACAACCACCAGTAAAAATGACAGATGTATACATGGAACCCTTGACAATCACGAGTAAAGATGACAGACTTATACATGGAACCCTTCACAGCCACGAGTAAAGATGGGAGATGTATACATGGAACCCTTTACAACCATGAGTAGAGATGGCTGATTTATACATGGAACCCTTCACAACCATGAGTAAAGATGGCAGATGTATACATGGAACCCTTCACAACCATAAGTAAAGATGGCAGATGTATACATGGAGCCCTTCACATCCATGAGTAAAGATGGCAGATGTATACATGGAACCCTTCACAACCATGAGTAAAGATGGCAGATGTATACACGAAACCCTTCACAACCATGAGTAAAGATGGCAGATGTATACACGAAACCCTTCACAACCATGAGTAAAGATGGCAGATGTATACATGGAGCCCTTCACATCCATGAGTAAAGATGGCAGATGTATACATGGAACCATTCACAACCACGGATAAAGATGGCAGATGTATACATGGAACCTTTCACAACCACGAGTAAAGATGGCAGATGTATACATGGAACTCTTCACAACCACGAGTAAAGATGGCAGATTTATACATGGAACCCTTCACAACCATGAGTAAAGATGACAGATTTTTACATGGAACCCTTCACAACCATGAGTAAAGATGGCAGATTTATACATGGAACCCTTCACAACCATGAGTAAAGATGGCAGATGTATACATGGAACCCTTCACAACCATGAGTAAAGATGGCAGATGTATACATGGAACCCTTCACAACCACCAGTAAAAATGACAGATGTATACATGGAACCCTTCACAATCACGAGTAAAGATGACAGACTTATACATGGAACCCTTCACAGCCACGAGTAAAGATGGGAGATGTATACATGGAACCCTTTACAACCATGAGTAGAGATGGCTGATTTATACATGGAACCCTTCACAACCATGAGTAAAGATGGCAGATGTATACATGGAACCCTTCACAACCATAAGTAAAGATGGCAGATGTATACACGGAACCCTTCACAACTACGAGTAAAGATGACAGATGTATACATGGAACCCTTCACAACCACCAGTAAAGATGGCAGATGTATACATGGAACCCTTCACAACCACGAGTAAAGATGGCAGATTTATACATGGAACCCTTCACAACCATGAGAAAAGATAGCAGATTTATACATGGAACCCTTCACAACCATGAGTAAAGATGGCAGATGTATACATGGAACTCTTCACAACCACCAGTAAAGATGACAGATGTATACATGGAACCCTTCACAACCACGAGTAAAGATGGCATATGTATACATGGAACCCTTCACAACCACGAGTAAAGATGGCAGATGTATACATGGAACTCTTCACAACCACGAGTAAAGATGGCAGATTTATACATGGAACCCTTCACAACCATGAGTAAAGATGACAGATTTTTACATGGAACCCTTCACAACCATGAGTAAAGATGGCAGATTTATACATGGAACCCTTCACAACCATGAGTAAAGATGGCAGATGTATACATGGAACCCTTCACAACCATGAGTAAAGATGGCAGATGTATACATGGAACCCTTCACAACCACCAGTAAAAATGACAGATGTATACATGGAACCCTTCACAATCACGAGTAAAGATGACAGACTTATACATGGAACCCTTCACAGCCACGAGTAAAGATGGCAGATGTATACATGGAACCCTTCACAACCACGAGTAAAGATGACAGATGTATACATGGAACCCTTCACAATCACGAGTAAAGATGACAGACTTATACATGGAACCCTTCACAACCACGGATAAAGATGGCAGATGTATACATGGAACCTTTCACAACCACGAGTAAAGATGGCAGATGTATACATGGAACCCTTCACAACCATGAGTAAAGATGGCAGATGTATACATGGAACCCTTCACAACCATGAGTAAAGATGGCAGATGTATACACGGAACCCTTCACAACTACGAGTAAAGATGACAGATTTATACATGGAACCCTTCACAGCCACGAGTAAAGATGGCAGATGTATACATGGAACCCTTCACAATCACGAGTAAAGATGGCAGATTTATACATGGAACCCTTCACAATCACGAGTAAAGATGACAGATGTATACATGGAACCCTTCACAACCATGAGTAAAGATGGCAGATGTATACATGGAACCCTTCACAACCATGAGTAAAGATGGCAGATGTATACATGGAACCCTTCACAACCATGAGTAAAGGTGGCAGATGTATACATGGAACCCTTCACAACCACCAGTAAAGAGGGCAGATGTATACACGGAACCCTTCACAACCACGAGTAAAGATGGCAGATTTTTACATGGAACCCTTCACAACCACGAGTAAAGATGGCAGATTTATACATGGAACCCTTCACAACCATGAGTAAAGATGGCAGATTTATACATGGAACCCTTCACAACCATGAGTAAAGATGGCAGATTTTTACATGGAACCCTTCACAACCACGAGTAAAGATGGCAGATTTATACATGGAACCCTTCACAACCATGAGTAAAGATGGCAGATGTATACATGGAACCCTTCACAACCATGAGTAAAGGTGGCAGATGTATACATAGAACCCTTCAAAACCACCAGTAAAGAGGGCAGATGTATACATGGAACCCTTCACAACCACGAGTAAAGATGGCAGATTTATACATGGAACCCTTCACAACCATGAGTAAAGATGGCAGATTTATACAGGGAACCCTTCACAACCACGGGTAAAGATGGCAGATTTATACATGGAACCCTTCACAACCATGAGTAAAAATGACAGATGTATACATGGAACCCTTCACAACCAAATTAAATATGGCAGATGTATACATGGAACCCTTCACAACCACGAGTAAAGATGGCAGATTTATACAAGGAACCCTTCACAACGATGAGTAAAGATGGCAGATTTTTACATGGAACCCTTCACAACCACGAGTAAAGATGGCAGATTTATACATGGAACCCTTCACAACCATGAGTAAAGATGGCAGATGTATACATGGAACCCTTCACAACCATGAGTAAAGATGGCAGATGTATACATGGAATCCTTCACAACCACCAGTAAAGAGGGCAGATGTATACACGGAACCCTTCACAACCATGAGTAAAGATGGCAGATGTATACATGGAACCCTTCACAACCATGAGTAAAGATGGCAGATGTATACACGGAACCCTTCACAACCATGAGTAAAGATGCAGATGTATACATGGAACCCTTCACAACCATGAGTAAAGATGGCAGATGTATACATGGAGCCCTTCACATCCATGAGTAAAGATGGCAGATGTATACATGGAACCCTTCACAACCATGAGTAAAGATGGCAGATGTATACATGGAGCCCTTCACATCCATGAGTAAAGATGGCAGATGTATACATGGAACCATTCACAACCACGGATCAAGATGGCAGATGTATACATGGAACCTTTCACAACCACGAGTAAAGATGGCAGATGTATACATGGAACTCTTCACAACCACGAGTACAGATGGCAGATTTATACATGGAACCCTTCACAACCATGAGTAAAGATGACAGATTTTTACATGGAACCCTTCACAACCATGAGTAAAGATGGCAGATTTATACATGGAACCCTTCACAACCATGAGTAAAGATGGCAGATGTATACATGGAACCCTTCACAACCATGAGTAAAGATGGCAGATGTATACATGGAACCCTTCACAACCACCAGTAAAAATGACAGATGTATACATGGAACCCTTTACAACCATGAGTAGAGATGGCTGATTTATACATGGAACCCTTCACAACCATGAGTAAAGATGGCAGATGTATACATGGAACCCTTCACAACCATAAGTAAAGGTGGCAGATGTATACATGGAACCCTTCACAACCACCAGTAAAGAGGGCAGATGTATACACGGAACCCTTCACAACCACGAGTAAAGATGGCAGATTTTTACATGGAACCCCTCACAACCACGAGTAAAGATGGCAGATTTATACATGGAACCCTTCACAACCATGAGTAAAGATGGCAGATTTATACATGGAACCCTTCACAACCATGAGTAAAGATGGCAGATTTTTACATGGAACCCTTCACAACCACGAGTAAAGATGGCAGATTTATACATGGAACCCTTCACAACCATGAGTAAAGATGGCAGATGTATACATGGAACCCTTCACAACCATGAGTAAAGGTGGCAGATGTATACATGGAACCCTTCACAACCACCAGTAAAGAGGGCAGATGTATACATGGAACCCTTCACAACCACGAGTAAAGATGGCAGATTTATACATGGAACCCTTCACAACCATGAGTAAAGATGGCAGATTTATACAGGGAACCCTTCACAACCACGGGTAAAGATGGCAGATTTATACATGGAACCCTTCACAACCATGAGTAAAGATGACAGATGTATACATGGAACCCTTCACAACCAAATTAAATATGGCAGATGTATACATGGAACCCTTCACAACCACGAGTAAAGATGGCAGATTTATACATGGAACCCTTCACAACGATGAGTAAAGATGGCAGATTTTTACATGGAACCCTTCACAACCACGAGTAAAGATGGCAGATTTATACATGGAACCCTTCACAACCATGAGTAAAGATGGCAGATGTATACATGGAACCCTTCACAACCATGAGTAAAGATGGCAGATGTATACATGGAATCCTTCACAACCACCAGTAAAGAGGGCAGATGTATACACGGAACCCTTCACAACCATGAGTAAAGATGGCAGATGTATACATGGAACCCTTCACAACCATAAGTAAAGATGGCAGATGTATACACGGAACCCTTCACAACCATGAGTAAAGATGGCAGATGTATACATGGAACCCTTCACAACCATGAGTAAAGATGGCAGATGTATACATGGAGCCCTTCACATCCATGAGTAAAGATGGCAGATGTATACATGGAACCCTTCACAACCATGAGTAAAGATGGCAGATGTATACATGGAGCCCTTCACATCCATGAGTAAAGATGGCAGATGTATACATGGAACCATTCACAACCACGGATCAAGATGACAGATGTATACATGGAACCTTTCACAACCACGAGTAAAGATGGCAGATGTATACATGGAACTCTTCACAACCACGAGTACAGATGGCAGATTTATACATGGAACCCTTCACAACCATGAGTAAAGATGACAGATTTTTACATGGAACCCTTCACAACCATGAGTAAAGATGGCAGATTTATACATGGAACCCTTCACAACCATGAGTAAAGATGGCAGATGTATACATGGAACCCTTCACAACCATGAGTAAAGATGGCAGATGTATACATGGAACCCTTCACAACCACCAGTAAAAATGACAGATGTATACATGGAACCCTTCACAATCACGAGTAAAGATGACAGACTTATACATGGAACCCTTCACAGCCACGAGTAAAGATGGGAGATGTATACATGGAACCCTTTACAACCATGAGTAGAGATGGCTGATTTATACATGGAACCCTTCACAACCATGAGTAAAGATGGCAGATGTATACATGGAACCCTTCACAACCATAAGTAAAGATGGCAGATGTATACACGGAACCCTTCTCAACTACGAGTAAAGATGACAGATGTATACATGGAACCCTTCACAACCACCAGTAAAGATGGCAGATGTATACATGGAACCCTTCACAACCACGAGTAAAGATGGCAGATTTATACATGGAACCCTTCACAACCATGAGAAAAGATAGCAGATTTATACATGGAACCCTTCACAACCATGAGTAAAGATGGCAGATGTATACATGGAACTCTTCACAACCACCAGTAAAGATGACAGATGTATACATGGAACCCTTCACAACCACGAGTAAAGATGGCATATGTATACATGGAACCCTTCACAACCACGAGTAAAGATGGCAGATGTATACACGGAGCCCTTCACAACTACGAGTAAAGATGACAGATGTATACATTGAACCCTTCACAATCACGAGTAAAGATGGCAGATTTATACATGGAACCCTTCACAACCATGAGTAAAGATGGCAGATTTATACATGGAACCCATCACAACCATAAGTAAAGATGGCAGATGTATACACGGAACCCTTCACAACTACGAGTAAAGATGACAGATTTATACATGGAACCCTTCACAGCCACGAGTAAAGATGGCAGATGTATACATGGAACCCTTCACAACCACAAGTAAAGATGACAGATGTATACATGGAACCCTTCACAATCACGAGTAAAGATGACAGACTTATACATGGAACCCTTCACAGCCACGAGTAAAGATGGCAGATGTATACATGGAACCCTTTACAACCATGAGTAGAGATGGCTGATTTATACATGGAACCCTTCACAACCATGAGTAAAGATGGCAGATGTATACATGGAACCCTTCACAACCATGAGTAAAGAGTGCAGATATATACATAGAACCCTTCACAACCACGAGTAAAGATGGCAGATTTATACATGGAACCCTTCACAACCATGAGTACAGATGGCAGATTTATACATGGAACCCTTCACAACCACCAGTAAAGATGGAAGATGTATACATGGAACCCTTCACAACCATGAGTAAAGATGGCAGATGTATACATGGAACCCTTCACAACCACGAGTAAAGATGACAGATGTATACATGGAACCCTTCACAATCACGAGTAAAGATGGCAGATTTATACATGGAACCCTTCACAATCACGAGTAAAGATGACAGATGTATACATGGAACCCCTTCTCAACCATGAGTAAAGATGGCAGATGTATACATGGAACCCTTCACAACCACGAGTAAAGATGACAGATGTATACATGGAACCCTTCACAACCACGAGTAAAAATGACAGATGTATACATGGAGCCCTTCACAACCATGAGTAAAGATGGCAGATGTATACATGGAACCCTTAACAACCATGAGTAAAGATGACAGATATATACATGGAACCCTTCACAACCACGAGTAAAGATGGCAGATTTATACATGGAACCCTTCACAACCATGAGTAAAGATGGCAGATTTATACATGGAACCCTTCACAACCACGAGTAAAGATGGCAGATTTATACATGGAACCCTTCACAACCATGAGTAAAGATGACAGATGTATACATGGAACCCTTCACAACCAAATTAAAGATGGCAGATGTATACATGGAACCCTTCACAACCACGAGTAAAGATGGCAGATTTATACATGGAACCCTTCACAACCATGAGTAACGATGGCAGATTTTTACATGGAACCCTTCACAACCACGAGTAAAGATGGCAGATTTATACATGGAACCCTTCACAACCATGAGTAAAGATGGCAGATGTATACATGGAACCCTTCACAACCATGAGTAAAGGTGGCAGATGTATACATGGAACCCTTCACAACCACCAGTAAAGAGGGCAGATGTATACACGGAACCCTTCACAACCATGAGTAAAGATGGCAGATGTATACATGGAACCCATCACAACCATAAGTAAAGATGGCAGATGTATACACGGAACCCTTCACAACTACGAGTAAAGATGACAGATTTATACATGGAACCCTTCACAGCCACGAGTAAAGATGGCAGATGTATACATGGAACCCTTCACAATCACGAGTAAAGATGGCAGATTTATACATGGAACCCTTCACAATCACGAGTAAAGATGACAGATGTATACATGGAACCCTTCACAACCATGAGTAAAGATGGCAGATGTATACATGGAACCCGTCACAACCACGAGTAAAGATGACAGATGTATACATGGAACCCTTCACAACCACGAGTAAAGATGGCAGATGCATACATGGAACCCTTCACAAACATGAGTAAAGATGGCAGATGTATACATAGAACCCTTAACAACCATGAGTAAGGATGACAGAAATATACATGGAACCCTTCACAACCACGAGTAAAGATGGCAGATTTATACATGGAACCCTTCACAACCATGAGTAAAGATGGCAGATTTATACAGGGAACCCCTCACAACCACGGGTAAAGATGGCAGATTTATACATGGAACCCTTCACAACCATGAGTAAAGATGGCAGATGTATACATGGAACCCTTCACAACCATGAGTAAAGATGGCAGATGTATACATGGAATCCTTCACAACCACCAGTAAAGAGGGCAGATATATACACGGAACCCTTCACAACCATGAGTAAAGATGGCAGATGTATACATGGAACCCTTCACAACCATGAGTAAAGATGGCAGATGTATACACGGAACCCTTCACAACCATGAGTAAAGATGGCAGATGTATACATGGAACCCTTCACAACCATGAGTAAAGATGGCAGATGTATACATGGAACCTTTCACAACCACGAGTAAAGATGTAAGATGTATACATGGAACCCTTCACAACCACGAGTAAAGATGGCAGATGTATACATGGAACCCTTCACAACCATGAGTAAAGATGGCAGATGTATACATGGAGCCCTTCACATCCATGAGTAAAGATGGCAGATGTATACATGGAACCCTTCACAACCACGAGTAAAGATGGCAGATGTATACATGGAACCCTTCACAACCACGAGTAAAGATGACAGATGTATACATGGAACTCTTCACAACCACGAGTAAAGATGGCAGATTTATACATGGAACCCTTCACAACCATGAGTAAAGATGGCAGATTTTTACATGGAACCCTTCACAACCATGAGTAAAGATGGCAGATTTATACATGGAACCCTTCACAACCATGAGTAAAGATGGCAGATGTATACATGGAACCCTTCACAACCATGAGTAAAGATGGCAGATGTATACATGGAACCCTTCACAACCACCAGTAAAAATGACAGATGTATACATGGAACCCTTCACAATCACGAGTAAGGATGACAGACTTATACATGGAACCCTTCACAGCCACGAGTAAAGATGGGAGATGTATACATGGAACCCTTTACAACCATGAGTAGAGATGGCTGATTTATGCATGGAACCCTTCACAACCATGAGTAAAGATGGCAGATGTATACATGGAACCCTTCACAACCATAAGTAAAGATGGCAGATGTATACACTGAACCCTTCACAACTACGAGTAAAGATGACAGATGTATACATGGAACCCTTCACAACCACCAGTAAAGATGGCAGATGTATACATGGAACCCTTCACAACCACGAGTAAAGATGGCAGATTTATACATGGAACCCTTCACAACCATGAGAAAAGATGGCAGATTTATACATGGAACCCTTCACAACCATGAGTAAAGATGGCAGATGTATACATGGAACCCTTCACAGCCACCAGTAAAGATGACAGATGTATACATGGAACCCTTCACAACCACGAGTAAAGATGGCAGATGTATACATGGAACCCTTCACAACCACGAGTAAAGATGGCAGATGTATACATGGAACCCTTCACAACCACGAGTAAAGATGGCAGATGTATACATGGAACCCTTCACAACCACGAGTGAAGATGGCAGATTTATACACGGAACCTTTCACAACCATGAGTAAAGAGGACAGATGTGTACATGGGACCCTTCACAACCACGAGTGAAGATGGCAGATGTATACACGGAACCCTTCACAACCATGAGTAAAGATGGCAGATGTATACATGGAACCCTTCACAACCACGAGTAAAGATGGCAGATTTATACATGGAACCCTTCACAACCATGAGTAAAGATGGCAGATTTATACATGGAACCCTTCACAACCACGAGTAAAGATGGCAGATTTATACATGGAACCCTTCACAACCATGAGTAAAGATGACAGATGTATACATGGAACCCTTCACAACTAAATTAAAGATGGCAGATGTATACATGGAACCCTTCACAACCACGAGTAAAGATGGCAGATTTATACATGAAACCCTTCATAACCATGAGTAAAGATGGCAGATGTATACATGAGACCCTTCACAACCACGAGTAAAGATGGCAGATGAATACACGGAACCCTTCACAACCATGAGTAAAGATGGCAGATGTATACATGGAACCCTTCATAACCACGAGTAAAGATGGCAGATGTATACATGGAGCCCTTCACATCCATGAGAAAAGATGGCAGATGTATACATGGAACCATTCACAACCACGGGTAAAGATGGCAGATGTATACATGGAACCCTTCACAACCACGAGTAAAGATGACAGATGTATACATGGAACTCTTCACAAACACGAGTAAAGATGGCAGATTTATACATGGCACCCTTCACAACCATGAGTAAAGATGGCAGATTTTTACATGGAACCCTTCACAACCATGAGTAAAGATGACAGACTTATACATGGAACCCTTCACAGCCACGAGTAAAGATGGGAGATGTATACATGGAACCCTTTACAACCATGAGTAGAGATGGCTGATTTATGCATGGAACCCTTCACAACCATGAGTAAAGATGGCAGATGTATACATGGAACCCTTCACAACCATAAGTAAAGATGGCAGATGTATACACTGAACCCTTCACAACTACGAGTAAAGATGACAGATGTATACATGGAACCCTTCACAACCACCAGTAAAGATGGCAGATGTATACATGGAACCCTTCACAACCACGAGTAAAGATGGCAGATTTATACATGGAACCCTTCACAACCATGAGAAAAGATGGCAGATTTATACATGGAACCCTTCACAACCATGAGTAAAGATGGCAGATGTATACATGGAACCCTTCACAGCCACCAGTAAAGATGACAGATGTATACATGGAACCCTTCACAACCACGAGTAAAGATGGCAGATGTATACATGGAACCCTTCACAACCACGAGTAAAGATGGCAGATGTATACATGGAACCCTTCACAACCACGAGTAAAGATGGCAGATGTATACATGGAACCCTTCACAACCACGAGTGAAGATGGCAGATTTATACACGGAACCTTTCACAACCATGAGTAAAGAGGACAGATGTGTACATGGGACCCTTCACAACCACGAGTGAAGATGGCAGATGTATACACGGAACCCTTCACAACCATGAGTAAAGATGGCAGATGTATACATGGAACCCTTCACAACCACGAGTAAAGATGGCAGATTTATACATGGAACCCTTCACAACCATGAGTAAAGATGGCAGATTTATACATGGAACCCTTCACAACCACGAGTAAAGATGGCAGATTTATACATGGAACCCTTCACAACCATGAGTAAAGATGACAGATGTATACATGGAACCCTTCACAACTAAATTAAAGATGGCAGATGTATACATGGAACCCTTCACAACCACGAGTAAAGATGGCAGATTTATACATGAAACCCTTCATAACCATGAGTAAAGATGGCAGATGTATACATGAGACCCTTCACAACCACGAGTAAAGATGGCAGATGAATACACGGAACCCTTCACAACCATGAGTAAAGATGGCAGATGTATACATGGAACCCTTCATAACCACGAGTAAAGATGGCAGATGTATACATGGAGCCCTTCACATCCATGAGTAAAGATGGCAGATGTATACATGGAACCATTCACAACCACGGGTAAAGATGGCAGATGTATACATGGAACCCTTCACAACCACGAGTAAAGATGACAGATGTATACATGGAACTCTTCACAACCACGAGTAAAGATGGCAGATTTATACATGGCACCCTTCACAACCATGAGTAAAGATGGCAGATTTTTAAATGGAACCCTTCACAACCATGAGTAAAGATGGCAGATTTATACATGGAACCCTTCACAACCATGAGTAAAGATGGCAGATGTATACATGGAACCCTTCACAACCATGAGTAAAGATGGCAGATGTATACATGGAATCCTTCACAACCACCAGTAAAAATGACAGATGTATACATGGAACCCTTCACAATCACGAGTAAAGATGACAGACTTATACATGGAACCCTTCACAGCCACGAGTAAAGATGGGAGATGTATACATGGAACCCTTTACAACCATGAGTAGAGATGGCTGATTTATACATGGAACCCTTCACAACCATGAATAAAGATGGCAGATGTATACATGGAACCCTTCACAACCATAAGTAAAGATGGCAGATGTATACACTGAACCCTTCACAACTACGAGTAAAGATGACAGATGTATACATGGAACCCTTCACAACCACCAGTAAAGATGGCAGATGTATACATGGAACCCTTCACAACCACGAGTAAAGATGGCAGATTTATACATGGAACCCTTCACAACCATGAGAAAAGATGGCAGATTTATACATGGAACCCTTCACAACCATGAGTAAAGATGGCAGATGTATACATGGAACCCTTCACAACCACCAGTAAAGATGACAGATGTATACATGGAACCCTTCACAACCACGAGTAAAGATGGCAGATGTATACATGGAACCCTTCACAACCACGAGTAAAGATGGCAGATGTATACATGGAACCCTTCACAACCACGAGTAAAGATGGCAGATGTATACATGGAACCCTTCACAACCACGAGTGAAGATGGCAGATTTATACACGGAACCTTTCACAATCATGAGTAAGGAGGACAGATGTATACATGGGACCCTTCACAACCACGAGTAAAGATGGCAGATTTATACAAGGAACCCTTCACAACCACGAGTAAAGATGGCAGATTTATACATGGAACCCTTCACAACCATGAGTAAAGATGACAGATGTATACATGGAACCCTTCACAACTAAATTAAAGATGGCAGATGTATACATGGAACCCTTCACAACCACGAGTAAAGATGGCAGATTTATACATGAAACCCTTCATAACCATGAGTAAAGATGGCAGATGTATACATGAGACCCTTCACAACCACGAGTAAAGATGGCAGATGTATACACGGAACCCTTCACAACCATGAGTAAAGATGGCAGATGTATACATGGAACCCTTCATAACCACGAGTAAAGATGGCAGATGTATACATGGAACCCTTCACAACCACGAGTAAAGATGGCAGATGTATACATGGAACTCTTCACAACCACGAGTAAAGATGGCAGATTTATACATGGAACCCTTCACAACCATGAGTAAAGATGGCAGATTTTTACATGGAACCCTTCACAACCACGAGTAAAGATGGCAGATTTATACATGGAACCCTTCACAACCATGAGTAAAGATGGCAGATGTATACATGGAACCCTTCACAACCATGAGTAAAGATGGCAGATGTATACATGGAACCCTTCACAACCACCAGTAAAGAGGGCAGATGTATACACGGAACCCTTCACAACCATGAGTAAAGATGGCAGATGTATACATGGAACCTTTCACAACCATGAGTAAAGATGGCAGATGTATACATGGAACCCTTCACAATCACGAGTAAAGATGACAGATGTATACATGGAACCCTTCACAATCACGAGTAAAGATGGCAGATTTATACATGGAACCCATCACAACCATAAGTAAAGATGGCAGATGTATACATGGAACCCTTCACAACCACGAGTAAAGATGACAGATGTATACATGGAACCCTTCACAATCACGAGTAAAGATGACAGACTTATACATGGAACCCTTCACAGCCACGAGTAAAGATGGGAGATGTATACATGGAACCCTTTACAACCATGAGTAGAGATGGCTGATTTATACATGGAACCCTTCACAACCATGAGTAAAGATGGCAGATGTATACATGGAACCCTTCACAACCATAAGTAAAGATGGCAGATGTATACACGGAACCCTTCACAACTACGAGTAAAGATGACAGATGTATACATGGAACCCTTCACAACCAAGAGTAAAGATGGCAGATGTATACATGGAACCCTTCACAACCACGAGTAAAGATGGCAGATTTATACATGGAACCCTTCACAACCATGAGAAAAGATGGCAGATTTATACATGGAACCCTTCACAACCATGAGTAAAGATGGCAGATGTATACATGGAACCCTTCACAACCACCAGTAAAGATGACAGATGTATACATGGAACCCTTCACAACCACGAGTAAAGATGGCATATGTATACATGGAACCCTTCACAACCACGAGTAAAGATGGCAGATGTATACATGGAACCCTTCACAACCACGAGTAAAGATGGCAGATGTATACATGGAACCCTTCACAACCACGAGTGAAGATGGCAGATTTATACACGGAACCCTTCACAACCATGAGTAAAGAGGACAGATGTATACATGGGACCCTTCACAACCACGAGTAAAGATGGCAGATGTATACACGGAACCCTTCACAACCATGAGTAAAGATGGCAGATGTATACATGGAACCCTTCACAACCACGAGTAAAGATGGCAGATTTATACATGGAACCCTTCACAACCATGAGTAAAGATGGCAGATTTATACATGGAACCCTTCACAACCACGAGTAAAGATGGCAGATTTATACATGGAACCCTTCACAACCATGAGTAAAGATGACAGATGTATACATGGAACCCTTCACAACTAAATTAAAGATGGCAGATGTATACATGGAACCCTTCACAACCACGAGTAAAGATGGCAGATGTATACATGGAACCCTTCATAACCACGAGTAAAGATGGCAGATGTATACATGGAACCCTTCACAACCACGAGTAAAGATGGCAGATTTATACACGGAACCCTTCACAACCATGAGTAAAGATGGCAGATGTATACATGGAACCCTTCACAACCATGAGTAAAGATGGCAGATGTATACACGGAACCCTTCACAACCATGAGTAAAGAAGGCAGATGTATACATGGAACCTTTCACAACCATGAGTAAAGATGGCAGATGTATACATGGAACCCTTCAAAACCACGAGTAAAGATGTAAGATGTATACATGGAACCCTTCACAACCACGAGTAAAGATGGCAGATGTATACATGGAACCCTTCACAACCATGAGTAAAGATGGCAGATGTATACATGGAGCCCTTCACATCCATGAGTAAAGATGGCAGATGTATACATGGAACCATTCACAACCACGGATAAAGATGGCAGATTTATACATGGAACCCTTCACAACCATGAGTAAAGATGGCAGATGTATACATGGAACCCTTCACAACCATGAGTAAAGATGGCAGATGTATACATGGAACCCTTCACAACCACCAGTAAAGAGGGCAAATGTATACACGGAACCCTTCACAACCATGAGTAAAGATGGCAGATGTATACATGGAACCTTTCACAACCATGAGTAAAGATGGCAGATGTATACATGGAACCCTTCACAACCACGAGTAAAGATGACAGATGTATACATGGAACCCTTCACAATCACGAGTAAAGATGGCAGATTTATACATGGAACCCATCACAACCATAAGTAAAGATGGCAGATGTATACATGGAACCCTTCACAACCACGAGTAAAGATGACAGATGTATACATGGAACCCTTCACAATCACGAGTAAAGATGACAGACTTATACATGGAACCCTTCACAGCCACGAGTAAAGATGGCAGATGTATACATGGAACCCTTTACAACCATGGGTAGAGATGGCGGATTTATACATGGAACCCTTCACAACCATGAGTAAAGATGGCAGATGTATACATGGAACCCTTCACAACCATGAATAAAGATGGCAGATATATACATGGAACCCTTCACAACCACGAGTAAAGATGGCAGATTTATACATGGAACCCTTCACAACCATGAGTAAAGATGGCAGATTTATACATGGAACCCTTCACAACCATCAGTAAAGATGGCAGATGTATACATGGAACCCTTCACAGCCACGAGTAAAGATGACAGATATATACATGGAACCCTTCACAACCATGAGTAAAGATGGCAGATGTATACATGGAACCCTTCACAACCATGAGTAAAGATGGCAGATGTATACATGGAACCCTTCACAACCACGAGTAAAGATGACAGATGTATACATGGAACCCTTCACAACCACGAGTAAAGATGACAGATGTATACATGGAACCCTTCACAGCCATGAGTAAAGATGGCAGATGTATACATGGAACCCTTCACAATCACGAGTAAAGATGGCAGATTTATACATGGAACCCTTCACAACCATGAGTAAAGATGACAGATGTATACATGGAACCCTTCACAATCACGAGTAAAGATGGCAGATTTATACATGGAACCCTTCACAACCACCAGTAAAGATGGCAGATGTATACATGGAACCCTTCACAACCACGAGTAAAGATGGCAGATTTATACATGGAACCCTTCACAACCATGAGTAAAGATGGCAGATTTATACATGGAACCCTTAACAACCATGAGTAAAGATGACAGATATATACATGGAACCCTTCACAACCACGAGTAAAGATGGCAGATGTATACATGGAACCCTTCACAACCACGAGTAAAGATGGCAGATGTATACATGGAACCCTTCACAACCATGAGTAAATATGGCAGATTTATACACGGAACCCTTCACAACCATGAGTAAAGAGGACAGATGTATACATGGGACCCTTCACAACCACGAGTAAAGATGGCAGATGTATACACGAAACCCTTCACAACCATGAGTAAAGATGGCAGATGTATACATGGAACCCTTCACAACCACGAGTAAAGATGGCAGATTTATACATGGAACCCTTCACAACCATGAGTAAAGATGGCAGATTTATACATGGAACCCTTCACAACCACGAGTAAAGATGGCAGATCTATACATGGAACCCTTCACAACCATGAGTAAAGATGACAGATGTATACATGGAACCCTTCACAACCAAATTAAAGATGGCAGATGTATACATGGAACCCTTCACAACCACGAGTAAAGATGGCAGATTTATACATGGAACCATTCACAACCATGAGTAAAGATGGCAGATGTATACATGAGACCCTTCACAACCACGAGTAAAGATGGCAGATGTATACACGGAACCTTTCACAACCATGAGTAAAGATGGCAGATGTATACATGGAACCCTTCACAACCACGAGTAATGATGGCAGATGTATACATGGAACCCTTCACAACCACGAGTAAAGATGGCAGATTGATACACGGAACCCTTCACAACCATGAGAAAAGATGGCAGATGTATACATGGAACCCTTCACAACCATGAGTAAAGATGGCAGATGTATACACGGAACCCTTCACAACCATGAGTAAAGATGGCAGATGTATACATGGAACCCTTCACAACCATGAGTAAAGATGGCAGATGTATACATGGAACCCTTCACAACCACGAGTAAAGATGTAAGATGTATACATGGAACCCTTCACAACCACGAGTAAAGTTAGCAGATGTATACATGGAACCCTTCACAACCACGAGTAAAGATGTCAGATATATACACGGAACCCTTCACAACCATGAGTTAAGATGGCAGATGTATACATGGAACCCTTCACAACCACCAGTAAAGATGGCAGATTTATACATGGAACCCTTCACAACCAATAGTAAAGATGGCAGATGTATACACGGAACCCTTCACAACCATGAGTAGAGATAGCAGATGTATACACGGAACCCTTCACAACCATGAGTAAAGATGGCAGATGTATACATGAACCCTTCACAACCACGAGTAAAGATGGCAGATGTATACATGGAACCCTTCACAACCAACAGTAAAGATGGCAGATTTATACATGGAACCCTTCACAACCAATAGTAAAGATGGCAGATGTATACATGGAACCCTTCAATTACTCACGAGATGCCACCTGCGAATAACTATAAGTAGCCATATATCCCAGCAAACATGAGACAATGTGGGTTTAACGAAGGCCCACAAATACTTTTAACGCACCTAAATCCCCGGTATACCAAGCTCAGAGGCGCTGCAAATCCGAATCAGGTTTATTATCATTGTCCATTTTATTTTATTTTTTTTATTGATAAAATATTCAATACAAGGCATATAATAAGAATAGAAAAAACACATAGGGTCTATACATAATGGAGTTAATGAGATTAAAATAAGCATAAATTATGAAATAAAAATAAGCATAATTTTATTATGTTCAATAAAACTAATAACATAATAGTCCAGCAAGCTCAACACATTTGTACAGCACCTATACAACGCCGGACGAAGACGCTGGGCCGATGCTGCACCAATGCCACACAAATGCCCTGCGCCCGCTGAGAGGAAGCACTGGGCCGGTGCCTGTTCTGTGCTGGAGAACAAAGAACCAGCACCGGCTCAGTACATCCTACATACAGCAAACACGAAGGCTGGACCAGCGCTGGGGCAAAGTTGTTCTAGCATTAACGACGCTTTCCAAACTTTGCTCCACAATCGGTCCACCACCCGCGCCTGTTTGTATTGTATTATTGTGTTAATGTGCGAACAGAGCAATAAATAACAGTGTACACAGGACTTCGACCTAGAGCTAGCTCAATGTTGGACCAGCGTCATAGACAACAAAGACACCCGTCAAATTCTCTATATGTTCTCTTGGTATATAACATTAACCCAGATATGGTCCACCATCGACTCAAAGGTTTATTTAAACACGTGACTCTGAATGACATTCCAGCAAACACAGACATATGCACAACGCCGGTCCAGCGCTGGGCCAGATGATCAAGGTTCTAACGTACTAGACACTGACCCGAGATCAGCCTTTGTGACCTCACTCACGAAAGTTATGAACAAGGACACCCAGCAAACACGGCGTTTGCCGGTCATTCCTTGCTTTGGTGAGGTCACAAAAAAAAGGCATCACAACTAAATATATTGCCACTCGCATCCATGTCATGTGATATATCTCACCATGAACACGATGAATGTGAGTAGCAATATATCTAATGTCAAACAGAAACTTCATTTATCACACCTCCTTACGAAATTGTTATATAATTATGAAACAGTAATTATATAAAAAGCAAAAGTGGAGGATTAGTTAATTGAAGTAACTGGGAAATAAAACCTGTATATAAATTTGTAGTCAATACCATACTAGGAATGTTTTGACATGTTCTAAAACAATCTCGAACGGTTTTTGTATATTTCCTTTAAACCAATGCAAATGTTTAAAAGTAGCATACCTGTATAACAATTCCCTTGAAATGAAGTGATACATATTTGTATGTACTCTGTCTGTATTATTCATTTCGCCTATTATATATTCTTTATAAATTATATAACTGATCAGAGTAATAATAAAATCTAGCATAGAATGATGTCCACATATGATATGGATAGGTCTGATATTTACATTTAATAAATCATTTAGAGATTGCCATATATGCCTTATTTGTCTACATGTGTACAACATATGGATAATGTCTTGGTTTTCTTTACATACACTGCAACTACTAGTTTCTTTCAATTTCTATCGTTTTAAATTGGTTCCACATGGTAGTATATTATTAGTAGTTTAAAATTAAATTATTTTAATTTATTATCAGGAAGTTTTCTGTTTG
This sequence comes from Flabesymbios commensalis, assembly GCA_964017125.1. Lineage (NCBI taxonomy): Eukaryota > Metazoa > Annelida > Polychaeta > Terebellida > Flabelligeridae > Flabesymbios > Flabesymbios commensalis. The sequence continues at coordinate 105,824,949 of OZ024904.1, read as the reverse complement.
TAAGCATCTTCGAAATTTAAATTATTGTTTATGTTTGAGAAGAAAAATTTCCAGTACGTTTCGGAAGTAGGTATATGGTCCTTTTCTGTGCCCATATTATAAAAATCTTTTGCGTATGATTACATGGTATATCTGTTTCGTTATTAATTCTGGGCGTCGGAATAATTTTCGGGTTTTGTTTTAGTATTGTTTTTATTGCCTTTTTCATTGCAGTGCGAGTAAAGATGGCAGATGTATACATGGAACCCTTCACAACCACGAGTAAAGATGGCAGATGTATACATGGAACCGATCACAACCACGAGTAAAGATGGCAGATGTATACATGAGAATCTTCACAACCACGAGTAAAGATGGCAGATGTATACACGGAACCCTTCACAACCATGAGTAAAGATGGCAGATGTATACATGGAACCCTTCATAACCACGAGTAAAGATGGCAGATGTATACATGGAACCCTTCACAACCACGAGTAAAGATGGCAGATTTATACACGGAACCCTTCACAACCATGAGTAAAGATGGCAGATGTATACAAGGAACCCTTCACAACCATGAGTAAAGATGGCAGATGTATACACGGAACCCTTCACAACCATGAGTAAAGAAGGCAGATGTATACATGGAACCCTTCACAACCTTGAGTAAAGATGGCAGATGTATACATGGAACCCTTCACAACCACGAGTAAAGATGTAAGATGTATACATGGAACCCTTCACAACCACGAGTAAAGATGGCAGATGTATACATGGAACCCTTCACAACCATGAGTAAAGATGGCAGATGTATACATGGAGCCCTTCACATCCATGAGTAAAGATGGCAGATGTATACATGGAACCATTCACAACCACGGATAAAGATGGCAGGTGTATACATGGAACCCTTCACAACCACGAGTAAAGATGGCAGATGTATACATGGAACTCTTCACAACCACGAGTAAAGATGGCAGATTTATACATGGAACCCTTCACAACCATGAGTAAAGATGGCAGATTTTTACATGGAACCCTTCACAACCACGAGTAAAGATGGCAGATTTATACATGGAACCCTTCACAACCATGAGTAAAGATGGCAGATGTATACATGGAACCCTTCACAACCACGAGTAAAGTTAGCAGATGTATACATGGAACCCTTCACAACCACGAGTAAAGATGTCAGATGTATACACGGAACCCTTCACAACCATGAGTTAAGATGGCAGATGTATACATGGAACCCTTCACAACCACCAGTAAAGATGGCAGATTTATACATGGAACCCTTCACAACCAATAGTAAAGATGGCAGATGTATACACGGAACCCTTCACAACCATGAGTAGAGATAGCAGATGTATACACGGAACCCTTCACAACCATGAGTAAAGATGGCAGATGTATACATGGAACCCTTCACAACCACGAGTAAAGATGGCAGATGTATACATGGAACCCTTCACAACCAACAGTAAAGATGGCAGATTTATACATGGAACCCTTCACAACCAATAGTAAAGATGGCAGATGTATACATGGAACCCTTCAATTACTCACGAGATGCCACCTGCGAATAACTATAAGTAGCCATATATCCCAGCAAACATGAGACAATGTGGGTTTAACGAAGGCCCACAAATACTTTTAACGCACCTAAATCCCCGGTATACCAAGCTCAGAGGCGCTGCAAATCCGAATCAGGTTTATTATCATTGTCCATTTTATTTTATTTTTTTTATTGATAAAATATTCAATACAAGGCATATAATAAGAATAGAAAAAGCACATAGGGTCTATACATAATGGAGTTAATGAGATTAAAATAAGCATAAATTATGACATAAAAATAAGCATAATTTTATTATGTTCAATAAAACTAATAACATCATAGTCCAGCAAGCTCAACACATTTGTACAGCACCTATACAACGCCGGACGAAGACGCAGGGCCGATGCTGCACCAATGCCACACAAATGCCCTGCGCCCGCTGAGAGGAAGCACTGGGCCGGTGCCTGTTCTGTGCTGGAGAACAAAGAACCAGCACCGGCTCAGTACATCCTACATACAGCAAACACGAAGGCTGGACCAGCGCTGGGGCAAAGTTGTTCTAGCATTAACGACGCTTTCCAAACTTTGCTCCACAATCGGTCCACCACCCGCGCCTGTTTGTATTGTATTATTGTGTTAATGTGCGAACAGAGCAATAAATAACAGTGTACACAGGACTTCGACCTAGAGCTAGCTCAATGTTGGACCAGCGTCATAGACGCTGGTCCAACATCAACAAAGACACCGGTCAAATTCTCTATATGTTCTCTTGGTATATAACATTAACCCAGATATGGTCCACCATCGACTCAAAGGTTTATTTAAACACGTGACTCTGAATGACATTCCAGCAAACACAGACATATGCACAACGCCGGTCCAGCGCTGGGCCAGATGATCAAGGTTCTAACGTACTAGACACTGACCCGAGATCAGCCTTTGTGACCTCACTCACGAAAGTTATGAACAAGGACACCCAGCAAACACGGCGTTTGCCGGTCATTCCTTGCTTTGGTGAGGTCACAAAAAAAAGGCATCACAACTAAATATATTGCCACTCGCATCCATGTCATGTGATATATCTCACCATGAACACGATGAATGTGAGTAGCAATATATCTAATGTCAAACAGAAACTTCATTTATCACACCTCCTTACGAAATTGTTATATAATTATGAAACAGTAATTATATAAAAAGCAAAAGTGGAGGATTAGTTAATTGAAGTAACTGGGAAATAAAACCTGTATATAAATTTGTAGTCAATACCATACTAGGAATGTTTTGACATGTTCTAAAACAATCTCGAACGGTTTTTGTATATTTCCTTTAAACCAATGCAAATGTTTAAAAGTAGCATACCTGTATAACAATTCCCTTGAAATGAAGTGATACATATTTGTATGTACTCTGTCTGTATTATTCATTTCGCCTATTATATATTCTTTATAAATTATATAACTGATCAGAGTAATAATAAAATCTAGTATAGAATGATGTCCACATATGATATGGATAGGTCTGATATTAACATTTAATAAATCATTTAGAGATTGCCATATATGCCTTATTTGTCTACATGTGTACAACATATGGATAATGTCTTGGTTTTCTTTACATACACTGCAACTACTAATTTCTTTCAATTTCTATCGTTTTAAATTGGTTCCACATGGTAGTATATTATTAGTAGTTTAAAATTAAATTATTTTAATTTATTATCAGGAAGTTTTCTGTTTGTAAGCATCTTCGAAATTTAAATTATTGTTTATGTTTGAGAAGAAAAATTTCCAGTACGTTTCGGAAGTAAGTATATGGTCCTTTTCTGTGCCCATATTATAAAAATCTTTTGCAGTATGATTACATGGTATATCTGTTTCGTTATTAATTCTGGGCGTCGGAATAATTTTCGGGTTTTGTTTTAGTATTGTTTTTATTGCCTTTTTCATTGCAGTGCGAGTAAAGATGGCAGATGTATACATGGAACCCTTCACAACCACGAGTAAAGATGGCAGATGTATACATGGAACCGTTCACAACCACGAGTAAAGATGGCAGAAGTATACATGAGACCCTTCACAACCACGAGTAAAGATGGCAGATGTATACACGGAACCCTTCACAACCATGAGTAAAGATGGCAGATGTATACATGGAACCCTTCATAACCACGAGTAAAGATGGCAGATGTATACATGGAACCCTTCACAACCACGAGTAAAGATGGCAGATTTATACACGGAACCCTTCACAACCATGAGTAAAGATGGCAGATGTATACAAGGAACCCTTCACAACCATGAGTAAAGATGGCAGATGTATACACGGAACCCTTCACAACCATGAGTAAAGAAGGCAGATGTATACATGGAACCCTTCACAACCTTGAGTAAAGATGGCAGATGTATACATGGAACCCTTCACAACCACGAGTAAAGATGTAAGATGTATACATGGAACCCTTCACAACCACGAGTAAAGATGGCAGATGTATACATGGAACCCTTCACAACCATGAGTAAAGATGGCAGATGTATACATGGAGCCCTTCACATCCATGAGTAAAGATGGCAGATGTATAAATGGAACCATTCACAACCACGGATAAAGATGGCAGATGTATACATGGAACCCTTCACAACCACGAGTAAAGATGGCAGATGTATACATGGAACTCTTCACAACCACGAGTAAAGATGGCAGATTTATACATGGAACCCTTCACAACCATGAGTAAGGATGGCAGATTTTTACATGGAACCCTTCACAACCACGAGTAAAGATGGCAGATTTATACATGGAACCCTTCACAACCATGAGTAAAGATGGCAGATGTATACATGGAACCCTTCACAACCATGAGTATAGATGGCAGATGTATACATGGAACCCTTCACAACCACCAGTAAAGAGGGCAGATGTATACACGGAACCCTTCACAACCATGAGTAAAGATGGCAGATGTATACATGGAACCCTTCACAACCATGAGTAAAGATGGCAGATGTATACATGGAACCCTTCACAACCACGAGTAAAGATGACAGATGTATACATGGAACCCTTCACAATCACGAGTAAAGATGGCAGATTTATACATGGAACCCATCACAACCATAAGTAAAGATGGCAGATGTATACATGGAACCCTTCACAACCACGAGTAAAGATGACAGATGTATACATGGAACCCTTCACAATCACGAGTAAAGATGACAGACTTATACATGGAACCCTTCACAGCCACGAGTAAAGATGGCAGATGTATACATGGAACCCATTACAACCATGAGTGGAGATGGCTGATTTATACATGGAACGCTTCACAACCATGAGTAAAGATGGCAGATGTATACATGGAACCCTTCACAACCATGAATAAAGATGGCAGATATATACATGGAACCCTTCACAACCACGAGTAAAGATGGCAGATTTATACATGGAACCCTTCACAACCATGAGTAAAGATGGCAGATTTATACATGGAACCCTTCACAACCATCAGTAAAGATGGCAGATGTATACATGGAACCCTTCACAGCCACGAGTAAGGATGACAGATGTATACATGGAACCCTTCACAACCATGAGTAAAGATGGCAGATGTATACATGGAACCCTTCACAACCATGAGTAAAGATGGCAGATGTATACATGGAACCCTTCACAACCACGAGTAAAGATGACAGATGTATACATGGAACCCTTCACAGCCATGAGTAAAGATGGCAGATGTATACATGGAACCCTTCACAATCACGAGTAAAGATGGCAGATTTATACATGGAACCCTTCACAACCATGAGTAAAGATGACAGATGTATACATGGAACCCTTCACAATCACGAGTAAAGATGGCAGATATATACATGGAACCCTTCACAACCACCAGTGAAGATGGCAGATGTATACATGGAACCCTTCACAACCACAAGTAAAGATAGCAGATTTATACATGGAACCCTTCACAACCATGAGTAAAGATGGCAGATTTATACATGGAACCCTTAACAACCATGAGTAAAGATGACAGATATATACATGGAACCCTTCACAACCACGAGTAAAGATGGCAGATGTATACATGGAACTCTTCACAACCACGAGTAAAGATGGCAGATTTATACATGGAACCCTTCACAACCATGAGTAAAGATGGCAGATTTTTACATGGAACCCTTCACAACCACGAGTAAAGATGGCAGATTTATACATGGAACCCTTCACAACCATGAGTAAAGATGGCAGATGTATACATGGAACCCTTCACAACCATGAGTATAGATGGCAGATGTATACATGGAACCCTTCACAACCACCAGTAAAGAGGGCAGATGTATACACGGAACCCTTCACAACCATGAGTAAAGATGGCAGATGTATACATGGAACCCTTCACAACCATGAGTAAAGATGGCAGATGTATACATGGAACCCTTCACAACCACGAGTAAAGATGACAGATGTATACATGGAACCCTTCACAATCACGAGTAAAGATGGCAGATTTATACATGGAACCCATCACAACCATAAGTAAAGATGGCAGATGTATACATGGAACCCTTCACAACCACGAGTAAAGATGACAGATGTATACATGGAACCCTTCACAATCACGAGTAAAGATGACAGACTTATACATGGAACCCTTCACAGCCACGAGTAAAGATGGCAGATGTATACATGGAACCCATTACAACCATGAGTGGAGATGGCTGATTTATACATGGAACGCTTCACAACCATGAGTAAAGATGGCAGATGTATACATGGAACCCTTCACAACCATGAATAAAGATGGCAGATATATACATGGAACCCTTCACAACCACGAGTAAAGATGGCAGATTTATACATGGAACCCTTCACAACCATGAGTAAAGATGGCAGATTTATACATGGAACCCTTCACAACCATCAGTAAAGATGGCAGATGTATACATGGAACCCTTCACAGCCACGAGTAAGGATGACAGATGTATACATGGAACCCTTCACAACCATGAGTAAAGATGGCAGATGTATACATGGAACCCTTCACAACCATGAGTAAAGATGGCAGATGTATACATGGAACCCTTCACAACCACGAGTAAAGATGACAGATGTATACATGGAACCCTTCACAACCACGAGTAAAGATGACAGATGTATACATGGAACCCTTCACAGCCATGAGTAAAGATGGCAGATGTATACATGGAACCCTTCACAATCACGAGTAAAGATGGCAGATTTATACATGGAACCCTTCACAACCATGAGTAAAGATGACAGATGTATACATGGAACCCTTCACAATCACGAGTAAAGATGGCAGATTTATACATGGAACCCTTCACAACCACCAGTGAAGATGGCAGATGTATACATGGAACCCTTCACAACCACAAGTAAAGATAGCAGATTTATACATGGAACCCTTCACAACCATGAGTAAAGATGGCAGATTTATACATGGAACCCTTAACAACCATGAGTAAAGATGACAGATATATACATGGAACCCTTCACAACCACGAGTAAAGATGGCAGATGTATACATGGAACCCTTCACAACCACGAGTAAAGATGGCAGATGTATACATGGAACCGTTCACAACCACGAGTAAAGATGGCAGAAGTATACATGAGACCCTTCACAACCACGAGTAAAGATGGCAGATGTATACACGGAACCCTTCACAACCATGAGTAAAGATGGCAGATGTATACATGGAACCCTTCATAACCACGAGTAAAGATGGCAGATGTATACATGGAACCCTTCACAACCACGAGTAAAGATGGCAGATTTATACACGGAACCCTTCACAACCATGAGTAAAGATGGCAGATGTATACAAGGAACCCTTCACAACCATGAGTAAAGATGGCAGATGTATACACGGAACCCTTCACAACCATGAGTAAAGAAGGCAGATGTATACATGGAACCCTTCACAACCTTGAGTAAAGATGGCAGATGTATACATGGAACCCTTCACAACCACGAGTAAAGATGTAAGATGTATACATGGAACCCTTCACAACCACGAGTAAAGATGGCAGATGTATACATGGAACCCTTCACAACCATGAGTAAAGATGGCAGATGTATACATGGAGCCCTTCACATCCATGAGTAAAGATGGCAGATGTATAAATGGAACCATTCACAACCACGGATAAAGATGGCAGATGTATACATGGAACCCTTCACAACCACGAGTAAAGATGGCAGATGTATACATGGAACTCTTCACAACCACGAGTAAAGATGGCAGATTTATACATGGAACCCTTCACAACCATGAGTAAGGATGGCAGATTTTTACATGGAACCCTTCACAACCACGAGTAAAGATGGCAGATTTATACATGGAACCCTTCACAACCATGAGTAAAGATGGCAGATGTATACATGGAACCCTTCACAACCATGAGTATAGATGGCAGATGTATACATGGAACCCTTCACAACCACCAGTAAAGAGGGCAGATGTATACACGGAACCCTTCACAACCATGAGTAAAGATGGCAGATGTATACATGGAACCCTTCACAACCATGAGTAAAGATGGCAGATGTATACATGGAACCCTTCACAACCACGAGTAAAGATGACAGATGTATACATGGAACCCTTCACAATCACGAGTAAAGATGGCAGATTTATACATGGAACCCATCACAACCATAAGTAAAGATGGCAGATGTATACATGGAACCCTTCACAACCACGAGTAAAGATGACAGATGTATACATGGAACCCTTCACAATCACGAGTAAAGATGACAGACTTATACATGGAACCCTTCACAGCCACGAGTAAAGATGGCAGATGTATACATGGAACCCATTACAACCATGAGTGGAGATGGCTGATTTATACATGGAACGCTTCACAACCATGAGTAAAGATGGCAGATGTATACATGGAACCCTTCACAACCATGAATAAAGATGGCAGATATATACATGGAACCCTTCACAACCACGAGTAAAGATGGCAGATTTATACATGGAACCCTTCACAACCATGAGTAAAGATGGCAGATTTATACATGGAACCCTTCACAACCATCAGTAAAGATGGCAGATGTATACATGGAACCCTTCACAGCCACGAGTAAGGATGACAGATGTATACATGGAACCCTTCACAACCATGAGTAAAGATGGCAGATGTATACATGGAACCCTTCACAACCATGAGTAAAGATGGCAGATGTATACATGGAACCCTTCACAACCACGAGTAAAGATGACAGATGTATACATGGAACCCTTCACAGCCATGAGTAAAGATGGCAGATGTATACATGGAACCCTTCACAATCACGAGTAAAGATGGCAGATTTATACATGGAACCCTTCACAACCATGAGTAAAGATGACAGATGTATACATGGAACCCTTCACAATCACGAGTAAAGATGGCAGATATATACATGGAACCCTTCACAACCACCAGTGAAGATGGCAGATGTATACATGGAACCCTTCACAACCACAAGTAAAGATAGCAGATTTATACATGGAACCCTTCACAACCATGAGTAAAGATGGCAGATTTATACATGGAACCCTTAACAACCATGAGTAAAGATGACAGATATATACATGGAACCCTTCACAACCACGAGTAAAGATGGCAGATGTATACATGGAACTCTTCACAACCACGAGTAAAGATGGCAGATTTATACATGGAACCCTTCACAACCATGAGTAAAGATGGCAGATTTTTACATGGAACCCTTCACAACCACGAGTAAAGATGGCAGATTTATACATGGAACCCTTCACAACCATGAGTAAAGATGGCAGATGTATACATGGAACCCTTCACAACCATGAGTATAGATGGCAGATGTATACATGGAACCCTTCACAACCACCAGTAAAGAGGGCAGATGTATACACGGAACCCTTCACAACCATGAGTAAAGATGGCAGATGTATACATGGAACCCTTCACAACCATGAGTAAAGATGGCAGATGTATACATGGAACCCTTCACAACCACGAGTAAAGATGACAGATGTATACATGGAACCCTTCACAATCACGAGTAAAGATGGCAGATTTATACATGGAACCCATCACAACCATAAGTAAAGATGGCAGATGTATACATGGAACCCTTCACAACCACGAGTAAAGATGACAGATGTATACATGGAACCCTTCACAATCACGAGTAAAGATGACAGACTTATACATGGAACCCTTCACAGCCACGAGTAAAGATGGCAGATGTATACATGGAACCCATTACAACCATGAGTGGAGATGGCTGATTTATACATGGAACGCTTCACAACCATGAGTAAAGATGGCAGATGTATACATGGAACCCTTCACAACCATGAATAAAGATGGCAGATATATACATGGAACCCTTCACAACCACGAGTAAAGATGGCAGATTTATACATGGAACCCTTCACAACCATGAGTAAAGATGGCAGATTTATACATGGAACCCTTCACAACCATCAGTAAAGATGGCAGATGTATACATGGAACCCTTCACAGCCACGAGTAAGGATGACAGATGTATACATGGAACCCTTCACAACCATGAGTAAAGATGGCAGATGTATACATGGAACCCTTCACAACCATGAGTAAAGATGGCAGATGTATACATGGAACCCTTCACAACCACGAGTAAAGATGACAGATGTATACATGGAACCCTTCACAACCACGAGTAAAGATGACAGATGTATACATGGAACCCTTCACAGCCATGAGTAAAGATGGCAGATGTATACATGGAACCCTTCACAATCACGAGTAAAGATGGCAGATTTATACATGGAACCCTTCACAACCATGAGTAAAGATGACAGATGTATACATGGAACCCTTCACAATCACGAGTAAAGATGGCAGATTTATACATGGAACCCTTCACAACCACCAGTGAAGATGGCAGATGTATACATGGAACCCTTCACAACCACAAGTAAAGATAGCAGATTTATACATGGAACCCTTCACAACCATGAGTAAAGATGGCAGATTTATACATGGAACCCTTAACAACCATGAGTAAAGATGACAGATATATACATGGAACCCTTCACAACCACGAGTAAAGATGGCAGATGTATACATGGAACCCTTCACAACCACGAGTAAAGATGGCAGATGTATACATGGAACTCTTCACAACCATGAGTAAAGATGGCAGATTTATACACGGAACCCTTCACAACCATGAGTAAAGAGGACAGATGTATACATGGGACCCTTCACAACCACGAGTAAAGATGGCAGATGTATACACGAAACCCTTCACAACCATGAGTAAAGATGGCAGATGTATACATGGAACCCTTCACAACCACGAGTAAAGATGGCAGATTTATACATGGAACCCTTCACAACCATGAGTAAAGATGGCAGATTTATACATGGAACCCTTCACAACCACGAGTAAAGATGGCAGATCTATACATGGAACCCTTCACAACCATGAGTAAAGATGACAGATGTATACATGGAACCCTTCACAACCAAATTAAAGATGGCAGATGTATACATGGAACCCTTCACAACCACGAGTAAAGATGGCAGATTTATACATGGAACCCTTCACAACCATGAGTAAAGATGGCAGATGTATACATGGAACCCTTCACAACCATGAGTAAAGATGGCAGATGTATACATGGAACCCTTCACAACCACCAGTAAAGAGGGCAGATGTATACACGGAACCCTTCACAACCATGAGTAAAGATGGCAGATGTATACATGGAACCCTTCACAACCATGAGTAAAGATGGCAGATGTATACATGGAACCCTTCACAACCACGAGTAAAGATGACAGATGTATACATGGAACCCTTCACAATCACGAGTAAAGATGGCAGATTTATACATGGAACCCATCACAACCATAAGTAAAGATGGCAGATGTATACATGGAACCCTTCACAACCACGAGTAAAGATGACAGATGTATACATGGAACCCTTCACAATCACGAGTAAAGATGACAGACTTATACATGGAACCCTTCACAGCCACGAGTAAAGATGGCAGATGTATACATGGAACCCTTTACAACCATGAGTGGAGATGGCTGATTTATACATGGAACGCTTCACAACCATGAGTAAAGATGGCAGATGAATACATGGAACCCTTCACAACCATGAATAAAGATGGCAGATATATACATGGAACCCTTCACAACCACGAGTAAAGATGGCAGATTTATACATGGAACCCTTCACAACCATGAGTAAAGATGGCAGATTTATACATGGAACCCTTCACAACCATCAGTAAAGATGGCAGATGTATACATGGAACCCTTCACAGCCACGAGTAAGGATGACAGATGTATACATGGAACCCTTCACAACCATGAGTAAAGATGGCAGATGTATACATGGAACCCTTCACAACCATGAGTAAAGATGGCAGATGTATACATGGAACCCTTCACAACCACGAGTAAAGATGACAGATGTATACATGGAACCCTTCACAACCACGAGTAAAGATGACAGATGTATACATGGAACCCTTCACAGCCATGAGTAAAGATGGCAGATGTATACATGGAACCCTTCACAATCACGAGTAAAGATGGCAGATTTATACATGGAACCCTTCACAACCATGAGTAAAGATGACAGATGTATACATGGAACCCTTCACAATCACGAGTAAAGATGGCAGATTTATACATGGAACCCTTCACAACCACCAGTGAAGATGGCAGATGTATACATGGAACCCTTCACAACCACAAGTAAAGATAGCAGATTTATACATGGAACCCTTCACAACCATGAGTAAAGATGGCAGATTTATACATGGAACCCTTAACAACCATGAGTAAAGATGACAGATATATACATGGAACCCTTCACAACCACGAGTAAAGATGGCAGATGTATACATGGAACCCTTCACAACCACGAGTAAAGATGGCAGATGTATACATGGAACTCTTCACAACCATGAGTAAAGATGGCAGATTTATACACGGAACCCTTCACAACCATGAGTAAAGAGGACAGATGTATACATGGGACCCTTCACAACCACGAGTAAAGATGGCAGATGTATACACGAAACCCTTCACAACCATGAGTAAAGATGGCAGATGTATACATGGAACCCTTCACAACCACGAGTAAAGATGGCAGATTTATACATGGAACCCTTCACAACCATGAGTAATGATGGCAGATTTATACATGGAACCCTTCACAACCACGAGTAAAGATGGCAGATCTATACATGGAACCCTTCACAACCATGAGTAAAGATGACAGATGTATACATGGAACCCTTCACAACCAAATTAAAGATGGCAGATGTATACATGGAACCCTTCACAACCACGAGTAAAGATGGCAGATTTATACATGGAACCATTCACAACCATGAGTAATGATGGCAGATTTATACATGGAACCCTTCACAACCACGAGTAAAGATGGCAGATCTATACATGGAACCCTTCACAACCATGAGTAAAGATGACAGATGTATACATGGAACCCTTCACAACCAAATTAAAGATGGCAGATGTATACATGGAACCCTTCACAACCACGAGTAAAGATGGCAGATTTATACATGGAACCATTCACAACCATGAGTAAAGATGGCAGATGTATACATGAGACCCTTCACAACCACAAGTAAAGATGGCAGATGTATACACGGAACCTTTCACAACCATGAGTAAAGATGGCAGATGTATACATGGAACCCTTCACAACCACGAGTAATGATGGCAGATGTATACATGGAACCCTTCACAACCACGAGTAAAGATGGCAGATTGATACACGGAACCCTTTACAACCATGAGTAAAGATGGCAGATGTATACATGGAACCCTTCAGAACCATGAGTAAAGATGGCAGATGTATACACGGAACCCTTCACAACCACGAGTAAAGATGACAGATGTATACATGGAACCCTTCACAGCCATGAGTAAAGATGGCAGATGTATACATGGAACCCTTCACAATCACGAGTAAAGATGGCAGATTTATACATGGAACCCTTCACAACCATGAGTAAAGATGACAGATGTATACATGGAACCCTTCACAATCACGAGTAAAGATGGCAGATTTATACATGGAACCCTTCACAACCACCAGTGAAGATGGCAGATGTATACATGGAACCCTTCACAACCACAAGTAAAGATAGCAGATTTATACATGGAACCCTTCACAACCATGAGTAAAGATGGCAGATTTATACATGGAACCCTTAACAACCATGAGTAAAGATGACAGATATATACATGGAACCCTTCACAACCACGAGTAAAGATGGCAGATGTATACATGGAACCCTTCACAACCACGAGTAAAGATGGCAGATGTATACATGGAACTCTTCACAACCATGAGTAAAGATGGCAGATTTATACACGGAACCCTTCACAACCATGAGTAAAGAGGACAGATGTATACATGGGACCCTTCACAACCACGAGTAAAGATGGCAGATGTATACACGAAACCCTTCACAACCATGAGTAAAGATGGCAGATGTATACATGGAACCCTTCACAACCACGAGTAAAGATGGCAGATTTATACATGGAACCCTTCACAACCATGAGTAATGATGGCAGATTTATACATGGAACCCTTCACAACCACGAGTAAAGATGGCAGATCTATACATGGAACCCTTCACAACCATGAGTAAAGATGACAGATGTATACATGGAACCCTTCACAACCAAATTAAAGATGGCAGATGTATACATGGAACCCTTCACAACCACGAGTAAAGATGGCAGATTTATACATGGAACCATTCACAACCATGAGTAAAGATGGCAGATGTATACATGAGACCCTTCACAACCACAAGTAAAGATGGCAGATGTATACACGGAACCTTTCACAACCATGAGTAAAGATGGCAGATGTATACATGGAACCCTTCACAACCACGAGTAATGATGGCAGATGTATACATGGAACCCTTCACAACCACGAGTAAAGATGGCAGATTGATACACGGAACCCTTTACAACCATGAGTAAAGATGGCAGATGTATACATGGAACCCTTCAGAACCATGAGTAAAGATGGCAGATGTATACACGGAACCCTTCACAACCATGAGTAAGGATGGCAGATGTATACATGGAACCCTTCACAACCATGAGTAAAGATGGCAGATGTATACATGGAACCCTTCACAACCACCAGTAAAGAGGGCAGATGTATACACGGAACCCTTCACAACCATGAGTAACGATGGCAGATGTATACATGGAACCCTTCACAACCATGAGTAAAGATGGCAGATGTATACATGGAACCCTTCACAACCACGAGTAAAGATGACAGATGTATACATGGAACCCTTCACAATCACGAGTAAAGATGGCAGATTTATACATGGAACCCATCACAACCATAAGTAAAGATGGCAGATGTATACATGGAACCCTTCACAATCACGAGTAAAGATGACAGACTTATACATGGAACCCTTCACAGCCACGAGTAAAGATGGCAGATGTATACATGGAACCCTTTACAACCATGAGTAGAGATGGCTGATTTATACATGGAACCCTTCACAACCATGAGTAAAGATGGCAGATGTATACATGGAACCCTTCACAACCATGAATAAAGATGGCAGATATATACATGGAACCCTTCACAACCACGAGTAAAGATGGCAGATTTATACATGGAACCTTCACAACCATGAGTAAAGATGGCAGATTTATACATGGAACCCTTCACAAACCATCAGTAAAGATGGCAGATGTATACATGGAACCCTTCACAGCCACGAGTAAAGATGACAGATGTATACATGGAACCCTTCACAACCATGAGTAAAGATGGCAGATGTATACATGGAACCCTTCACAACCATGAGTAAAGATGGCAGATGTATACATGGAACCCTTCACAACCACGAGTAAAGATGACAGATGTATACATGGAACCCTTCACAACCACGAGTAAAGATGACAGATGTATACATGGAACCCTTCACAGCCATGAGTAAAGATGGCAGATGTATACATGGAACCCTTCACAATCACGAGTAAATATGGCAGATTTATACATGGAACCCTTCACAACCATGAGTAAAGATGAAAGATGTATACATGGAACCCTTCACAATCACGAGTAAAGATGGCAGATTTATACATGGAACCCTTCACAACCACCAGTAAAGATGGCAGATGTATACATGGAACCCTTCACAACCACGAGTAAAGATGGCAGATTTATACATGGAACCCTTCACAACCATGAGTAAAGAATGCAGATTTATACATGGAACCCTTAACAACCATGAGTAAAGATGACAGATATATACATGGAACCCTTCACAACCACGAGTAAAGATGGCAGATGTATACATGGAACCCTTCACAACCACGAGTAAAGATGGCAGATGTATACATGGAACTCTTCACAACCATGAGTAAAGATGGCAGATTTATACACGGAAACCCTTCACAACCATGAGTAAAGAGGACAGATGTATACATGGGACCCTTCACAACCACGAGTAAAGATGGCAGATGTATACACGAAACCCTTCCCAACCATGAGTAAAGATGGCAGATGTATACATGGAACCCTTAACAACCACGAGTAAAGATGGCAGATTTATACATGGAACCCTTCACAACCATGAGTAAAGATGGCAGATTTATACATTGGAACCCTTCACAACCACGAGTGAAGATGGCAGATCTATACATGGAACCCTTCACAACCATGAGTAAAGATGACAGATGTATACATGGAACCCTTCACAACCAAATTAAAGATGTCAGATTTATACATGGAACCCTTCACAACCACGAGTGAAGATGGCAGATCTATACATGGAACCCTTCACAACCACGAGTAAAGATGGCAGATGTATACATGGAACCCTTCACAACCACGAGTAAAGATGTCAGATGTATACACGGAACCCTTCACAACCATGAGTTAAGATGGCAGATGTATACATGGAACCCTTCACAACCACGAGTAAAGATGGCAGATGTATAGATGGAACCCTTCACAACCACGAGTAAAGATGGCAGATCCATACACGGAACCCTTCACAACATGAGTAGAGATAGCAGATGTATACACGGAACCATTCACAACCATGAATAAAGATGGCAGATGTATACATGGAACCCTTAACAACCATGAGTAAAGATGACAGATATATACATGGAACCCTTCACAACCACGAGTAAAGATGGCAGATGTATACATGGAACCCTTCACAACCACGAGTAAAGATGGCAGATGTATACATGGAACTCTTCACAACCATGAGTAAAGATGGCAGATTTATACACGGAACCCTTCACAACCATGAGTAAAGAGGACAGATGTATACATGGGACCCTTCACATCCACGAGTAAAGATGGCAAATGTATACACGAAACCCTTCACAACCATGAGTAAAGATGGCAGATGTATACATGGAACCCTTCACAGCCACGAGTAAAGATGGCAGATGTATACATGGAACCCTTTACAACCATGAGTAGAGATGGCTGATTTATACATGGAACCCTTCACAACCACGAGTAAAGATGGCAGATTTATACATGGAACCCTTCACAACCATGAGTAAAGATGGCAGATTTTTACATGGAACCCTTCACAACCACGAGTAAAGATGGCAGATTTATACATGGAACCCTTCACAACCATGAGTAAAGATGGCAGATGTATACATGGAACCCTTCACAACCATGAGTAAAGATGGCAGATGTATACATGGAACCCTTCACAACCACCAGTAAAGAGGGCAGATGTATACACGGAACCCTTCACAACCATGAGTAAAGATGGCAGATGTATACATGGAACCCTTCACAACCATGAGTAAAGATGGCAGATGTATACATGGAACCCTTCACAACCACGAGTAAAGATGACAGATGTATACATGGAACCCTTCACAATCACGAGTAAAGATGGCAGATTTATACATGGAACCCATCACAACCATAAGTAAAGATGGCAGATGTATACATGGAACCCTTCACAACTACGAGTAAAGATGACAGATGTATACATGGAACCCTTCACAATCACGAGTAAAGATGACAGACTTATACATGGAACCCTTCACAGCCACGAGTAAAGATGGCAGATGTATACATGGAACCCTTTACAACCATGAGTGGAGATGGCTGATTTATACATGGAACGCTTCACAACCATGAGTAAAGATGGCAGATGTATACATGGAACCCTTCACAACCATGAATAAAGATGGCAGATATATACATGGAACCCTTCACAACCACGAGTAAAAATGGCAGATTTATACATGGAACCCTTCACAACCATGAGTAAAGATGGCAGATTTATACATGGAACCCTTCACAACCATCAGTAAAGATGGCAGATGTATACATGGAACCCTTCACAGCCACGAGTAAAGATGACAGATGTATACATGGAACCCTTCACAACCATGAGTAAAGATGGCAGATGTATACATGGAACCCTTCACAACCATGAGTAAAGATGGCAGATGTATACATGGAACCCTTCACAACCACGAGTAAAGATGACAGATGTATACATGGAACCCTTCACAACCCCGAGTAAAGATGGCAGATGTATACATGGAACTCTTCACAACCATGAGTAAAGATGGCAGATATATACACGGAACCCTTCACAACCATGAGTAAAGAGGACAGATGTATACATGGGACCCTTCACAACCACGAGTAAAGATGGCAGATGTATACACGAAACCCTTCACAACCATGAGTAAAGATGGCAGATGTATACATGGAACCCTTCACAACCACGAGTAAAGATGGCAGATTTATACATGGAACCCTTCACAACCATGAGTAAAGATGGCAGATTTATACATGGAACCCTTCACAACCACGAGTAAAGATGGCAGATCTATACATGGAACCCTTCACAACCATGAGTAAAGATGACAGATGTATACATGGAACCCTTCACAACCAAATTAAAGATGGCAGATGTATACATGGAACCCTTCACAACCACGAGTAAAGATGGCAGATTTATACATGGAACCATTCACAACCATGAGTAAAGATGGCAGATGTATACATGAGACCCTTCACAACCACGAGTAAAGATGGCAGATGTATACACGGAACCTTTCACAACCATGAGTAAAGATGGCAGATGTATACATGGAACCCTTCACAACCACGAGTAATGATGGCAGATGTATACATGGAACCCTTCACAACCACGAGTAAAGATGGCAGATTGATACACGGAACCCTTTACAACCATGAGTAAAGATGGCAGATGTATACATGGAACCCTTCACAACCATGAGTAAAGATGGCAGATGTATACACGGAACCCTTCACAACCATGAGTAAGGATGGCAGATGTATACATGGAACCCTTCACAACCATGAGTAATGATGGCAGATGTATACATGGAACCCTTCACAACCACCAGTAAAGAGGGCAGATGTATACACGGAACCCTTCACAACCATGAGTAACGATGGCAGATGTATACATGGAACCCTTCACAACCATGAGTAAAGATGGCAGATGTATACATGGAACCCTTCACAACCACGAGTACAGATGACAGATGTATACATGGAACCCTTCACAATCACGAGTAAAGATGGCAGATTTATACATGGAACCCATCACAACCATAAGTAAAGATGGCAGATGTATACATGGAACCCTTCACAATCACGAGTAAAGATGACAGACTTATACATGGAACCCTTCACAGCCACGAGTAAAGATGGCAGATGTATACATGGAACCCTTTACAACCATGAGTAGAGATGGCTGATTTATACATGGAACCCTTCACAACCATGAGTAAAGATGGCAGATGTATACATGGAACCCTTCACAACCATGAATAAAGATGGCAGATATATACATGGAACCCTTCACAACCACGAGTAAAGATGGCAGATTTATACATGGAACCCTTCACAACCATGAGTAAAGATGGCAGATTTATACATGGAACCCTTCACAACCATCAGTAAAGATGGCAGATGTATACATGGAACCCTTCACAGCCACGAGTAAAGATGACAGATGTATACATGGAACCCTTCACAACCATGAGTAAAGATGGCAGATGTATACATGGAACCCTTCACAACCATGAGTAAAGATGGCAGATGTATACATGGAACCCTTCACAACCACGAGTAAAGATGACAGATGTATACATGGAACCCTTCACAACCACGAGTAAAGATGACAGATGTAAACATGGAACCCTTCACATCCATGAGTAAAGATGGCAGATGTATACATGGAACCCTTCACAATCACGAGTAAAGATGGCAGATTTATACATGGAACCCTTCACAACCATGAGTAAAGATGAAAGATGTATACATGGAACCCTTCACAATCACGAGTAAAGATGGCAGATTTATACATGGAACCCTTCACAACCACCAGTAAAGATGGCAGATGTATACATGGAACCCTTCACAACCACGAGTAAAGATGGCAGATTTATACATGGAACCCTTCACAACCATGAGTAAAGATGGCAGATTTATACATGGAACCCTTAACAACCATGAGTAAAGATGACAGATATATACATGGAACCCTTCACAACCACGAGTAAAGATGGCAGATGTATACATGGAACCCTTCACAACCACGAGTAAAGATTGCAGATGTATACATGGAACTCTTCACAACCATGAGTAAAGATGGCAGATTTATACACGGAACCCTTCACAACCATGAGTAAAGAGGACAGATGTATACATGGGACCCTTCACAACCACGAGTAAAGATGGCAGATGTATACACGAAACCCTTCACAACCATGAGTAAAGATGGCAGATGTATACATGGAACCCTTAACAACCACGAGTAAAGATGGCAGATTTATACATGGAACCCTTCACAACCATGAGTAAAGATGGCAGATTTATACATGGAACCCTTCACAACCACGAGTGAAGATGGCAGATCTATACATGGAACCCTTCACAACCATGAGTAAAGATGACAGATGTATACATGGAACCCTTCACAACCAAATTAAAGATGTCAGATTTATACATGGAACCCTTCACAACCACGAGTGAAGATGGCAGATCTATACATGGAACCCTTCACAACCACGAGTAAAGATGGCAGATGTATACATGGAACCCTTCACAACCACGAGTAAAGATGTCAGATGTATACACGGAACCCTTCACAACCATGAGTTAAGATGGCAGATGTATACATGGAACCCTTCACAACCACGAGTAAAGATGGCAGATGTATAGATGGAACCCTTCACAACCACGAGTAAAGATGGCAGATCCATACACGGAACCCTTCACAACCATGAGTAGAGATAGCAGATGTATACACGGAACCCTTCACAACCATGAATAAAGATGGCAGATGTATACATGGAACCCTTAACAACCATGAGTAAAGATGACAGATATATACATGGAACCCTTCACAACCACGAGTAAAGATGGCAGATGTATACATGGAACCCTTCACAACCACGAGTAAAGATGGCAGATGTATACATGGAACTCTTCACAACCATGAGTAAAGATGGCAGATTTATACACGGAACCCTTCACAACCATGAGTAAAGATGGCAGATGTATACATGGGACCCTTCACAACCACGAGTAAAGATGGCAGATGTATACACGAAACCCTTCACAACCATGAGTAAAGATGGCAGATGTATACATGTAACCCTTCACAGCCACGAGTAAAGATGGCAGATGTATACATGGAACCCTTTACAACCATGAGTAGAGATGGCTGATTTATACATGGAACCCTTCACAACCACGAGTAAAGATGGCAGATTTATACATGGAACCCTTCACAACCATGAGTAAAGATGGCAGATTTTTACATGGAACCCTTCACAACCACGAGTAAAGATGGCAGATTTATACATGGAACCCTTCACAACCATGAGTAAAGATGGCAGATGTATACATGGAACCCTTCACAACCATGAGTAAAGATGGCAGATGTATACATGGAACCCTTCACAACCACCAGTAAAGAGGGCAGATGTATACACGGAACCCTTCACAACCATGAGTAAAGATGGCAGATGTATACATGGAACCCTTCACAACCATGAGTAAAGATGGCAGATGTATACATGGAACCCTTCACAACCACGAGTAAAGATGACAGATGTATACATGGAACCCTTCACAATCACGAGTAAAGATGGCAGATTTATACATGGAACCCATCACAACCATAAGTAAAGATGGCAGATGTATACATGGAACCCTTCACAACCACGAGTAAAGATGACAGATGTATACATGGAACCCTTCACAATCACGAGTAAAGATGACAGACTTATACATGGAACCCTTCACAGCCACGAGTAAAGATGGCAGATGTATACATGGAACCCTTTACAACCATGAGTGGAGATGGCTGATTTATACATGGAACGCTTCACAACCATGAGTAAAGATGGCAGATGTATACATGGAACCCTTCACAACCATGAATAAAGATGGCAGATATATACATGGAACCCTTCACAACCACGAGTAATGATGGCAGATTTATACATGGAACCCTTCACAACCATGAGTAAAGATGGCAGATTTATACATGGAACCCTTCACAACCATCAGTAAAGATGGCAGATGTATACATGGAACCCTTCACAGCCACGAGTAAAGATGACAGATGTATACATGGAACCCTTCACAACCATGAGTAAAGATGGCAGATGTATACATGGAACCCTTCACAACCATGAGTAAAGATGGCAGATGTATACATGGAACCCTTCACAACCACGAGTAAAGATGACAGATGTATACATGGAACCCTTCACAACCACGAGTAAAGATGACAGATGTATACATGGAACCCTTCACAGCCATGAGTAAAGATGGCAGATGTATACATGGAACCCTTCACAATCACGAGTAAATATGGCAGATTTATACATGGAACCCTTCACAACCATGAGTAAAGATGACAGATGTATACATGGAACCCTTCACAATCACGAGTAAAGATGGCAGATTTATACATGGAACCCTTCACAACCACCAGTAAAGATGGCAGATGTATACATGGAACCCTTCACAACCACGAGTAAAGATGGCAGATTTATACATGGAACCCTTCACAACCATGAGTAAAGATGGCAGATTTATACATGGAACCCTTAACAACCATGAGTAAAGATGACAGATATATACATGGAACCCTTCACAACCACGAGTAAAGATGGCAGATGTATACATGGAACCCTTCACAACCACGAGTAAAGATGGCAGATGTATACATGGAACTCTTCACAACCATGCGTAAAGATGGCAGATTAATACACGGAACCCTTCACAACCATGAGTAAAGAGGACAGATGTATACATGGGACCCTTCACAACCACGAGTAAAGATGGCAGATGTATACACGAAACCCTTCACAACCATGAGTAAAGATGGCAGATGTATACATGGAGCCCTTCACAACCACGAGTAAAGATGGCAGATTTATACATGGAACCCTTCACAACCATGGGTAAAGATGGCAGATTTATACATGGAACCCTTCACAACCACGAGTAAAGATGGCAGATCTATACATGGAACCCTTCACAACCATGAGTAAAGATGACAGATGTATACTTGGAACCCTTCACAACCAAATTAAAGATGGCAGATGTATACATGGAACCCTTCACAACCACAAGTAAAGATGGCAGATTTATACATGGAACCATTCACAACCATGAGTAAAGATGGCAGATGTATACATGAGACCCTTCACAACCACGAGTAAAGATGGCAGATGTATACACGGAACCTTTCACAACCATGAGTAAAGATGGCAGATGTATACATGGAACCCTTCACAACCACGAGTAATGATGGCAGATGTATACATGGAATCCTTCACAACCACGAGTAAAGATGGCAGATTGATACACGGAACCCTTTACAACCATGAGTAAAGATGGCAGATGTATACATGGAACCCTTCACAACCATGAGTAAAGATGGCAGATGTATACACGGAACCCTTCACAACCATGAGTAAGGATGGCAGATGTATACATGGAACCCTTCACAACCATGAGTAAAGATGGCAGATGTATACATGGAACCCTTCACAACCACCAGTAAAGAGGGCAGATGTATACACGGAACCCTTCACAACCATGAGTAACGATGGCAGATGTATACATGGAGCCCTTCACAACCATGAGTAAAGATGGCAGATGTATACATGGAACCCTTCACAACCACGAGTAAAGATGACAGATGTATACATGGAACCCTTCACAATCACGAGTAAAGATGGCAGATTTATACATGGAACCCATCACAACCATAAGTAAAGATGGCAGAAGTATACATGGAACCCTTCACAATCACGAGTAAAGATGACAGACTTATACATGGAACCCTTCACAGCCACGAGTAAAGATGGCAGATGTATACATGGAACCCTTCACAACCACGAGTAAAGATGGCAGATTTATACATGGAACCCTTCACAACCATGAGTAAAGATGGCAGATTTATACATGGAACCCTTCACAACCACGAGTAAAGATGGCAGATCTATACATGGAACCCTTCACAACCATGAGTAAAGATGACAGATGTATACATGGAACCCTTCACAACCAAATTAAAGATGGCAGATGTATACATGGAACCCTTCACAACCACGAGTAAAGATGGCAGATGTATACATGGAACCCTTTACAACCATGAGTAGAGATGGCTGATTTATACATGGAACCCTTCACAACCACGAGTAAAAATGGCAGATTTATACATGGAACCCTTCACAACCATGAGTAAAGATGGCAGATTTTTACATGGAACCCTTCACAACCACGAGTAAAGATGGCAGATTTATACATGGAACCCTTCACAACCATGAGTAAAGATGGCAGATGTATACATGGAACCCTTCACAACCATGAGTAAAGATGGCAGATGTATACATGGAACCCTTCACAACCACCAGTAAAGAGGGCAGATGTATACACGGAACCCTTCACAACCATGAGTAAGGATGGCAGATGTATACATGGAACCCTTCACAACCAAGAGTAAAGATGGCAGATGTATACATGGAACCCTTCACAACCACCAGTAAAGATGGCAGATGTATACATGGAACCCTTCACAACCACGAGTAAAGATGGCAGATTTATACATGGAACCCTTCACAACCATGAGTAAAGATGGCAGATTTATACATGGAACCCTTAACAACCATGAGTAAAGATGACAGATATATACATGGAACCCTTCACAACCACGAGTAAAGATGGCAGATGTATACATGGAACCCTTCACAACCACGAGTAAAGATGGCAGATGTATACATGGAACTCTTCACAACCATGAGTAAAGATGGCAGATTTATACACGGAACCCTTCACAACCATGAGTAAAGAGGACAGATGTATACATGGGACCCTTCACAACCACGAGTAAAGATGGCAGATGTATACACGAAACCCTTCACAACCATGAGTAAAGATGGCAGATGTATACATGGAGCCCTTCACAACCACGAGTAAAGATGGCAGATTTATACATGGAACCCTTCACAACCATGAGTAAAGATGGCAGATTTATACATGGAACCCTTCACAACCACGAGTAAAGATGGCAGATCTATACATGGAACCCTTCACAACCATGAGTAAAGATGACAGATGTATACATGGAACCCTTCACAACCAAATTAAAGATGGCAGATGTATACATGGAACCCTTCACAACCACGAGTAAAGATGGCAGATTTATACATGGAACCATTCACAACCATGAGTAAAGATGGCAGATGTATACATGAGACCCTTCACAACCACGAGTAAAGATGGCAGATGTATACACGGAACCTTTCACAACCATGAGTAAAGATGGCAGATGTATACATGGAACCCTTCACAACCACGAGTAATGATGGCAGATGTATACATGGAACCCTTCACAACCACGAGTAAAGATGGCAGATTGATACACGGAACCCTTTACAACCATGAGTAAAGATGGCAGATGTATACATGGAACCCTTCACAACCATGAGTAAAGATGGCAGATGTATACACGGAACCCTTCACAACCATGAGTAAGGATGGCAGATGTATACATGGAACCCTTCACAACCATGAGTAAAGATGGCAGATGTATACATGGAACCCTTCACAACCACCAGTAAAGAGGGCAGATGTATACACGGAACCCTTCACAACCATGAGTAACGATGGCAGATGTATACATGGAACCCTTCACAACCATGAGTAAAGATGGCAGATGTATACATGGAACCCTTCACAACCACGAGTAAAGATGACAGATGTATACATGGAACCCTTCACAATCACGAGTAAAGATGGCAGATTTATACATGGAACCCATCACAACCATAAGTAAAGATGGCAGATGTATACATGGAACCCTTCACAATCACGAGTAAAGATGACAGACTTATACATGGAACCCTTCACAGCCACGAGTAAAGATGGCAGATGTATACATGGAACCCTTTACAACCATGAGTAGAGATGGCTGATTTATACATGGAACCCATCACAACCATGAGTAAAGATGGCAGATGTATACATGGAACCCTTCACAACCATGAATAAAGATGGCAGATATATACATGGAACCCTTCACAACCACGAGTAAAGATGGCAGATTTATACATGGAACCCTTCACAACCATGAGTAAAGATGGCAGATTTATACATGGAACCCTTCACAACCATCAGTAAAGATGGCAGATGTATACATGGAACCCTTCACAGCCACGAGTAAAGATGACAGATGTATACATGGAACCCTTCACAACCATGAGTAAAGATGGCAGATGTATACATGGAACCCTTCACAACCATGAGTAAAGATGGCAGATGTATACATGGGACCCTTCACAACCACGAGTAAAGATGACAGATGTATACATGGAACCCTTCACAACCACGAGTAAAGATGACAGATGTATACATGGAACCCTTCACAGCCATGAGTAAAGATGGCAGATGTATACATGGAACCCTTCACAATCACGAGTAAAGATGGCAGATTTATACATGGAACCCTTCACAACCATGAGTAAAGATGACAGATGTATACATGGAACCCTTCACAATCACGAGTAAAGATGGCAGATTTATACATGGAACCCTTCACAACCACCAGTAAAGATGGCAGATGTATACATGGAACCCTTCACAACCACGAGTAAAGATGGCAGATTTATACATGGAACCCTTCACAACCATGAGTAAAGATGGCAGATTTATACATGGAACCCTTAACAACCATGAGTAAAGATGACAGATATATACATGGAACCCTTCACAACCACGAGTAAAGATGGCAGATGTATACATGGAACCCTTCACAACCACGAGTAAAGATGGCAGATGTATACATGGAACTCTTCAAGACCATGAGTAAAGATGGCAGATTTATACACGGAACCCTTCACAACCATGAGTAAAGAGGACAGATGTATACATGGGACCCTTCACAACCACGAGTAAAGATGGCAGATGTATACACGAAACCCTTCACAACCATGAGTAAAGATGGCAGATGTATACATGGAACCCTTAACAACCACGAGTAAAGATGGCAGATTTATACATGGAACCCTTCACAACCATGAGTAAAGATGGCAGATTTATACATGGAACCCTTCACAACCACGAGTAAAGATGGCAGATCTATACATGGAACCCTTCACAACCATGAGTAAAGATGACAGATGTATACATGGAACCCTTCACAACCAAATTAAAGATGTCAGATGTATACATGGAACCCTTCACAACCACGAGTAAAGATGGCAGATTTATACATGGAACCATTCACAACCATGAGTAAAGATGGCAGATGTATACATGAGACCCTTCACAACCACGAGTAAAGATGGCAGATGTATACACGGAACCTTTCACAACCATGAGTAAAGATAGCAGATGTATACATGGAACCCTTCACAACCACGAGTAATGATGGCAGATGTATACATGGAACCCTTCACAACCACGAGTAAAGATGGCAGATTGATACATGGAACCCTTTACAACCATGAGTAAAGATGGCAGATGTATACATGGAACCCTTCACAACCATGAGTAAAGATGGCAGATGTATACACGGAACCCTTCACAACCATGAGTAAGGATGGCAGATGTATACATGGAACCCTTCACAACCATGAGTAAAGATGGCAGATGTATACATGGAACCCTTCACAACCACCAGTAAAGAGGGCAGATGTATACACGGAACCCTTCACAACCATGAGTAACGATGGCAGATGTATACATGGAACCCTTCACAACCATGAGTAAAGATGGCAGATGTATACATGGAACCCTTCACAACCACGAGTAAAGATGACAGATGTATACATGGAACCCTTCACAATCACGAGTAAAGATGGCAGATTTATACATGGAACCCATCACAACCATAAGTAAAGATGGCAGATGTATACATGGAACCCTTCACAATCACGAGTAAAGATGACAGACTTATACATGGAACCCTTCACAGCCACGAGTAAAGATGGCAGATGTATACATGGAACCCTTTACAACCATGAGTAGAGATGGCTGATTTATACATGGAACCCATCACAACCATGAGTAAAGATGGCAGATGTATACATGGAACCCTTCACAACCATGAATAAAGATGGCAGATATATACATGGAACCCTTCACAACCACGAGTAAAGATGGCAGATTTATACATGGAACCCTTCACAACCATGAGTAAAGATGGCAGATTTATACATGGAACCCTTCACAACCATCAGTAAAGATGGCAGATGTATACATGGAACCCTTCACAGCCACGAGTAAAGATGACAGATGTATACATGGAACCCTTCACAACCATGAGTAAAGATGGCAGATGTATACATGGAACCCTTCACAACCATGAGTAAAGATGGCAGATGTATACATGGAACCCTTCACAACCACGAGTAAAGATGACAGATGTATACATGGAACCCTTCACAACCACGAGTAAAGATGACAGATGTATACATGGAACCCTTCACAGCCATGAGTAAAGATGGCAGATGTATACATGGAACCCTTCACAATCACGAGTAAAGATGGCAGATTTATACATGGAACCCTTCACAACCATGAGTAAAGATGACAGATGTATACATGGAACCCTTCACAATCACGAGTAAAGATGGCAGATTTATACATGGAACCCTTCACAACCACCAGTAAAGATGGCAGATGTATACATGGAACCCTTCACAACCACGAGTAAAGATGGCAGATTTATACATGGAACCCTTCACAACCATGAGTAAAGATGGCAGATTTATACATGGAACCCTTAACAACCATGAGTAAAGATGACAGATATATACATGGAACCCTTCACAACCACGAGTAAAGATGGCAGATGTATACATGGAACCCTTCACAACCACGAGTAAAGATGGCAGATGTATACATGGAACTCTTCAAGACCATGAGTAAAGATGGCAGATTTATACACGGAACCCTTCACAACCATGAGTAAAGAGGACAGATGTATACATGGGACCCTTCACAACCACGAGTAAAGATGGCAGATGTATACACGAAACCCTTCACAACCATGAGTAAAGATGGCAGATGTATACATGGAACCCTTAACAACCACGAGTAAAGATGGCAGATTTATACATGGAACCCTTCACAACCATGAGTAAAGATGGCAGATTTATACATGGAACCCTTCACAACCACGAGTAAAGATGGCAGATCTATACATGGAACCCTTCCCAACCATGAGTAAAGATGACAGATGTATACATGGAACCCTTCACAACCAAATTAAAGATGTCAGATGTATACATGGAACCCTTCACAACCACGAGTAAAGATGGCAGATTTATACATGGAACAATTCACAACCATGAGTAAAGATGGCAGATGTATACATGAGACCCTTCACAACCACGAGTAAAGATGGCAGATGTATACACGGAACCTTTCACAACCATGAGTAAAGATGGCAGATGTATACATGGAACCCTTCACAACCACGAGTAATGATGGCAGATGTATACATGGAACCCTTCACAACCACGAGTAAAGATGGCAGATTGATACACGGAACCCTTCACAACCATGAGTAAAGATGGCAGATGTATACATGGAACCCTTCACAACCATGAGTAAAGATGGCAGATGTATACACGGAACCCTTCACAACCATGAGTAAAGATGGCAGATGTATACATGGAACCCTTCACAACCATGAGTAAAGATGGCAGATGTATACATGGAACCCTTCACAACCACGAGTAAAGATGTAAGATGTATACATGGAACCCTTCACAACCACGAGTAAAGATGGCAGATGTATACATGGAACCCTTCACAACCACGAGTAAAGATGTCAGATGTATACACGGAACCCTTCACAACCATGAGTTAAGATGGCAGATGTATACATGGAACCCTTCACAACCACGAGTAAAGATGGCAGATGTATAGATGGAACCCTTCACAACCACGAGTAAAGATGGCAGATCCATACACGGAACCCTTCACAACCATGAGTAGAGATAGCAGATGTATACACGGAACCCTTCACAACCATGAGTAAAGATGGCAGATGTATACATGGAACCCTTCACAACCATGAGTAAAGATGGCAGATGTATACATGGAACCCTTCACAACCACGAGTAAAGATGGCAGATGTATACATGGAACCCTTCACAACCAACAGTAAAGATGGCAGATTTATACATGGAACCCTTCACAACCAATAGTAAAGATGGCAGATGTATACATGGAACCCTTCAATTACTCACGAGATGCCACCTGCGAATAACTATAAGTAGCCATATATCCCAGCAAACATGAGACAATGTGGGTTTAACGAAGGCCCACAAATACTTTTAACGCACCTAAATCCCCGGTATCCCAAGCTCAGAGGCGCTGCAAATCCGAATCGGGTTTATTATCATTGTCCATTTTATTTTATTTTTTTTATTGATAAAATATTCAATACAAGGCATATAATAAGAATAGAAAAAACACATAGGGTCTATACATAATGGAGTTAATGAGATTAAAATAAGCATAAATTATGAAATAAAAATAAGCATAATTTTATTATGTTCAATAAAACTAATAACATCATAGTCCAGCAAGCTCAACACATTTGTACAGCACCTATACAACGCCGGACGAAGACGCTGGGCCGATGCTGCACCAATGCCACACAAATGCCCTGCGCCCGCTGAGAGGAAGCACTGGGCCGGTGCCTGTTCTGTGCTGGAGAACAAAGAACCAGCACCGGCTCAGTACATCCTACATACAGCAAACACGAAGGCTGGACCAGCGCTGGGGCAAAGTTGTTCTAGCATTAACGACGCTTTTCAAACTTTGCTCCAGAATCGGCCCACCACCCGCGCCTGTTTGTATTGTATTATTGTGTTAATGTGCGAACAGAGCAATAAATAACAGTGTACACAGGACTTCGACCTAGAGCTAGCTCAATGTTGGACCAGCGTCATAGACGCTGGTCCAACATCAACAACGACACCGGTCAAATTCTCTATATGTTCTCTTGGTATATAACATTAACCCAGATATGGTCCACCATCGACTCAAAGGTTTATTTAAACACGTGACTCTGAATGACATTCCAGCAAACACAGACATATGCACAACGCCGGTCCAGCGCTGGGCCAGATGATGAGCCAGCATTGGACCGGCATCGCGCCTATGTCTGGTGTCTCTAGGGATGTTTATATAAAAGAGTGGTTATCTGGTTATATAATTTAGATTACAATATTTTTGAGGTGTGAAAACCCCTTCGCCCTCAAGGTCATGTCTAGCCATTGACTGTATCGCCTAGACTGTTATGTGGGCCACACAATCAAGGTTCTAACGTACTAGACACTGACCCGAGATCAGCCTTTGTGACCACACCAAAGTTATGAGCAAGGACACCCAGCAAACACGGCGTTTGCCGGTCATTCCTTGCTTTGGTGAGGTCACAAAAAAAAAGGCATCACAACTAAATATATTGCCACTCGCATCCATGTCATGTGATATATCTCACCATGAACACGATGAATGTGAGTAGCAATATATCTAATGTCAAACAGAAACTTCATTTATCACACCTCCTTACGAAATTGTTATATAATTATGAAACAGTAATTATATAAAAAGCAAAAGTGGAGGATTAGTTAATTGAAGTAACTGGGAAATAAAACCTGTATATAAATTTGTAGTCAATACCATACTAGGAATGTTTTGACATGTTCTAAAACAATCTCGAACGGTTTTTGTATATTTCCTTTAAACCAATGCAAATGTTTAAAAGTAGCATACCTGTATAACAATTCCCTTGAAATGAAGTGATACATATTTGTATGTACTCTGTCTGTATTATTCATTTCGCCTATTATATATTCTTTATAAATTATATAACTGATCAGAGTAATAATAAAATCTAGTATAGAATGATGTCCACATATGATATGGATAGGTCTGATATTTACATTTAATACATCATTTAGAGATTGCCATATATGCCTTATTTGTCTACATGTGTACAACATATGGATAATGTCTTGGTTTTCTTTACATACACTGCAACTACTAATTTCTTTCAATTTCTATCGTTTTAAATTGGTTCCACATGGTAGTATATTATTAGTAGTTTAAAATTAAATTATTTTAATTTATTATCAGGAAGTTTTCTGTTTGTAAGCATCTTCGAAATTTAAATTATTGTTTATGTTTGAGAAGAAAAATTTCCAGTACGTTTCGGAAGTAGGTATATGGTCCTTTTCTGTGCCCATATTATAAAAATCTTTTGCAGTATGATTACATGGTATATCTGTTTCGTTATTAATTCTGGGCGTCGGAATAATTTTCGGGTTTTGTTTTAGTATTGTTTTTATTGCCTTTTTCACTGCAGTGCGAGTAAAGATGGCAGATTTATACATGGAACCCTTCACAACCATGAGTAAAGATGGCAGATGTATACATGGAACCGTTCACAACCACGAGTAAAGATGGCAGATTTATACATGGAACCCTTCACAACCATGAGTAAAGATGGCAGATGTATACATGGAACCCTTCACAACCATGAGTAAAGATGACAGATGTATACATGGAACCCTTCACAACCATGAGTAAAGATGGCAGATGTATACATAGAGCCCTTCACAACCACGAGTAAAGATGGCAGATTTATACATGGAACCCTTCACAACCACGAGTAAAGATGGCAGATGTATACATAGAACCATTCACAACCATGAGTAAAAATGGCAGATGTATACATGGAACCCTTCACAACCACGAGTAAAGATGACAGATGTATACATGGAACCCTTCACAACCACGAGTAAAGATGACAGATGTATACATGGAACCCTTCACAACCACGAGTAAAGATGGCAGATGTATACATGGAACCCTTCACAACCATGAGTAAAGATGGCAGATTTATACATGGAACCCTTCACAACCATGCGTAAAGATGACAGATGTATACATGGAACCCTTCACAACCATGAGTAAAGATGACAGATGTATACATGGAACCCTTCACAACCACGAGTAAAGAGGGCAGATGTATACATGGAACCCTTCTCAGCCATGAGTAAATATGGCAGATGTTTACATGGTACCCTTCACAACCAATAGTAAAGATGACAGATGTATACATGGAACCCTTCACAACCATGCGTAAAGATGACAGATGTATACATGGAACCCTTCACAACCACGAGTAAAGATGGCAGATGTATACATGGAACCCTTCACAACCATGAGTAAAGATGGCAGATGTATACATGAAACCCTTCACAACCACGAGTAAAGATGGCAGATGTATACATGGAACTCTTCACAATCACAAGTAAAGATGGAAGATTTATACATGGAACCCTTCACAACCATGAGTAAAGATGGCAGATGTATAAAAGGAACCCTTCACAACCATGAGTAAAGATGGCAGATGTTTACATGGAACCCTTCACAACCATGAGTAATGATGGCAGATTTATACATGGAACCCTTCACAACCATGAGTAAAGATGGCAGATTTATACATGGAACCCTTCACAACCATGAGTAAAGATGGCAGATGTTTACATGGAACCCTTCACAACCATGAGTAAAGATGGCAGATTTATACATGGAACCCTTCACAACCATGAGTCAAGATGGCAGATGTATACATGGAACCGTTCACAACCACGAGTAAAGATGGCGGATTTATACATGGAACCCTTCACAACCATGAGTAAAGATGGCAGATGTATACATGGAACCCTTCACAACCATGAGTAAAGATGACAGATGTATACATGGAACACGAGTAAAGATGGCAGATGTATACATGGAACCCTTCACAACCATGAGTAAAGATGGCAGATGTATACATGGAACCCTTCACAACCATGCGTAAAGATGGCAGATTTATACATGGAACCCTTCACAACCATGAGTAAAGATGGCAGATGTATACATGGAACCCTTCACAACCACGAGTAAAGATGACAGATTTATAGACGGAACCCTTCACAACCATGAGTAAAGATGGCAGATGTATACACGGAACCCTTAACAACCATGAGTAAAGATGGCAGATGTATACATGGAACCCTTCACAACCATGAGTAAAGATGGCAGATTTATACACGGAACCCTTCACAACCATGAGTAAAGATGGCAGATGTATACACGGAACCCTTCACAACCATGAGTAAAGATGGCAGATGTATACGTGGAACCCTTCACAACCATGAGTAAAGATGGCAGATTTATACATGGAACCCTTCACAACCATGAGTAAAGATGACAGATGTATACATGGAACCCTTCACAACCATGCGTAAAGATGACAGATGTATACATGGAACCCTTCACAACCACGAGTGAAGATGGCAGATGTATACATGGAACCCTTCACAACCATGAGTAAAGATGGCAGATGTATACATGGAACCCTTCACAACCACGAGTAAAGATGGCAGATGTATACATGGAACTCTTCACAATCACAAGTAAAGATGGCAGATTTATACATGGAACCCTTCACAACCATGAGTAAAGATGGCAGATGTTTACATGAAACCCTTCACAACCATGAGTAAAGATGGCAGATTTATACATGGAACCCTTCACAACCATGAGTAAAGATGGCAGATTTATACATGGAACCCTTCACAACCATGAGTAAAGATGGCAGATGTATACACGGAACCCTTCACAACCATGAGTAAAGATGGCAGATGTTTACATGGAACCCTTCACAACCATGAGTAAAGATGGCAGATGTATACATGGAACCCTTCACAACCATGAGTAAAGATGGCAGATTTATACATGGAACCCTTCACAACCATGAGTAAAGATGGCAGATTTATACATGGAACCCT
This sequence comes from Flabesymbios commensalis, assembly GCA_964017125.1. NCBI lineage: Eukaryota > Metazoa > Annelida > Polychaeta > Terebellida > Flabelligeridae > Flabesymbios > Flabesymbios commensalis. Next base: position 105,789,938 of record OZ024904.1, on the reverse strand, counting down.
TCACAACCATGAGTAAAGATGGCAGATGTATACATGGAACCCTTCACAACCATGAGTAAAGATGGCAGATTTATACATGGAACCCTTCACAACCATGAGTAAAGATGGCAGATGTATACATGGAACCGTTCACAACCACGAGTAAAGATGGCAGATTTGTACATGGAACCCTTCACAACCATGAGTAAAGATGGCAGATGTATACATGGAACCCTTCACAACCATGAGTAAAGATGACAGATGTATACATGGAACACGAGTAAAGATGGCAGATGTATACATGGAACCCTTCACAACCATGAGTAAAGATGGCAGATGTATACATGGAACCCTTCACAACCATGCGTAAAGATGGCAGATTTATACATGGAACCCTTCACAACCATGCGTAAAGATGGCAGATTTATACATGGAACCCTTCACAACCATGAGTAAAGATGGCAGATGTATACATGGAACCCTTCACAACCACGAGTAAAGATGACAGATTTATACACGGAACCCTTCACAACCATAAGTAAAGATGGCAGATGTATACACGGAACCCTTAACAACCATGAGTAAAGATGGCAGATGTATACATGGAACCCTTCACAACCATGAGTAAAGATGACAGATTTATACACTGAACCCTTCACAACCATGAGTAAAGATGGCAGATGTATACACGGAACCCTTCACAACCATGAGTAAAGATGGCAGATGTATACGTGGAACCCTTCACAACCATGAGTAAAGATGGCAGATTTATACATGGAACCCTTCACAACCATGAGTAAAGATGACAGATGTATACATGGAACCCTTCACAACCACGAGTAAAGATGGCAGGTGTATACATGGAACCCTTCACAACCACGAGTAAAGATGGCAGATGCATACATGGAACCCTTCACAACCATGAGTAAAGATGGCAGATGTATACTTGGAACCCTTCACAACCACGAGTAAAGATGACAGATGTATACATGGAACCCTTCACAACCATGAGTAAAGATGACAGATGTATACATGGAACCCTTCACAACCATGAGTAAAGATGGCAGATGTATACATGGAACCCTTCACAACCACGAGTAAAGATGGCAGATGTATACATGGAACCCTTCACAACCACGAGTAAAGATGACAGATTTATACACGGAACCCTTCACAACAACGAGTAAAGATGGCAGATTTATACATGGAACCCTTCACAACCTTGAGTAAAGATGGCAGATGTATACATGGAACCCTTCACAACCACGAGTAAAGATGGCAGATGTATACATGGAACCCTTCACAACCATGAGTAAAGATGGCAGATGTATACACGGAACCCTTCACAACCATGAGTAAAGATGGCAGATGTATACATGGAACCCTTCACAACCATAAGTAAAGAAGGCAGATTTATACATGGAACCCTTCACAACCATGAGTAAAGAAGGCAGATTTATACATGGAACCTTTCACAACCATGAGTAAAGATGGCAGATTTATACATGGAACCTTTCACAAACATGAGTAAAGATGGCAGATTTATACATGGAACCCTTCACAACCACGAGTAAAGATGGCAGATGTATACATGGAACCCTTCTCAGCCATGAGTAAAGATGGCAGATGTATACATGGAACCCTTCACAACCATGAGTAAAGATGGCAGATGTATACATGGGACCCTTCACAACCACGAGTAAAGATGGCAGATTTATACATGGAACCCTTCACAACCACGAGTAAAGTTGGCAGATGTATACACGGGACCCTTCACAACGATGAGTAAAGATGACAGATGTATACATGGAACACGAGTAAAGATGGCAGATGTATACATGGAACCCTTCACAACCATGAGTAAAGATGGCAGATGTATACATGGAACCCTTCACAACCATGCGTAAAGATGGCAGATTTATACATGGAACCCTTCACAACCATGCGTAAAGATGGCAGATTTATACATGGAACCCTTCACAACCATGAGTAAAGATGGCAGATGTATACATGGAACCCTTCACAACCACGAGTAAAGATGACAGATTTATACACGGAACCCTTCACAACCATAAGTAAAGATGGCAGATGTATACACGGAACCCTTAACAACCATGAGTAAAGATGGCAGATGTATACATGGAACCCTTCACAACCATGAGTAAAGATGGCAGATTTATACACGGAACCCTTCACAACCATGAGTAAAGATATCAGATGTATACACGGAACCCTTCACAACCATGAGTAAAGATGGCAGATGTATACGTGGAACCCTTCACAACCATGAGTAAAGATGGCAGATTTATACATGGAACCCTTCACAACCATGAGTAAAGATGACAGATGTATACATGGAACCCTTCACAACCACGAGTAAGGATGGCAGGTGTATACATGGAACCCTTCACAACCACGAGTAAAGATGGCAGATGCATACATGGAACCCTTCACAACCATGAGTAAAGATGGCAGATGTATACTTGGAACCCTTCACAACCACGAGTAAAGATGACAGATGTATACATGGAACCCTTCACAACCATGAGTAAAGATGACAGATGTATACATGGAACTCTTCACAACCATGAGTAAAGATGGCAGATGTATACATGGAACCCTTCACAACCACGAGTAAAGATGGCAGATGTATACATGGGACCCTTCACAACCACGAGTAAAGATGACAGATTTATACACGGAACCCTTCACAACAACGAGTAAAGATGGCAGATTTATACATGGAACCCTTCACAACCTTGAGTAAAGATGGCAGATGTATACATGGAACCCTTCACAACCACGAGTAAAGATGGCAGATGTATACATGGAACCCTTCACAACCATGAGTAAAGATGGCAGATGTATACACGGAACCCTTCACAACCATGAGTAAAGATGGCAGATGTATACATGGAACCCTTCACAACCATAAGTAAAGAAGGCAGATTTATACATGGAACCCTTCACAACCATGAGTAAAGAAGGCAGATTTATACATGGAACCTTTCACAACCATGAGTAAAGATGGCAGATTTATACATGGAACCTTTCACAACCATGAGTAAAGATGGCAGATTTATACATGGAACCCTTCACAACCACGAGTAAAGATGGCAGATGTATACATGGAACCCTTCTCAGCCATGAGTAAAGATGGCAGATGTATACATGGAACCCTTCACAACCATGAGTAAAGATGGCAGATGTATACATGGGACCCTTCACAACCACGAGTAAAGATGGCAGATTTATACATGGAACCCTTCACAACCACGAGTAAAGTTGGCAGATGCATACACGGGACCCTTCACAACGATGAGTAAAGATGACAGATGTATACATGGGACCCTTCACAACCATGAGTAAAGTTGGCAGATGTATATATGGAGCCCTTCACAACCACGAGTAAAGATTGCAGATGTATACATGGAACCCTTCACAGCCATGAGTAAAGATGGCAGATGTATACATGGAACCCTTCACAACCATGAGTAAAGATGGCAGATTTATACATGGAACCCTTCACAACCAATAGTAAAGATGGCAGATGTATACATGGAGCCCTTCAATTACTCACGAGATGCCACCTGCGAATAACTATAAGTAGCCATATATCCCAGCAAACATGAGACAATGTCGGTTTAACGCTGGCCCACAAATACTTTTAACGCGCCTAAATACCCGGTAGCCCAAGCTCAGAGGCGCTGCAAATCCGAATCAGGTTTATTATCATTGTTCATTTTTTTATATTTTTTTATTGATAAAATATATAATACAATAGTTATTACAAGGCATGTAATAAGAATAGAAAAAAACCATAGGGTCTATACATAATGGAGTTAATGAGATTAAAATAAGCATAAATTATGAATTAAAAATAAGCATAATTTTATTATGTTCATTAAAACTAATAACATCATAGTCCAGCAAGCTCAACGCATTTGTACAGCACCTATACAACGCCGGACGAAGACGCTGGGCCGATGCTGCACCAATGCCACACAAATGCCCTGCGCCCGCCCGCTGAGAGGAAGCACTGGGCCGGTGCCTTTCTGTGCTGGAGAACAAAGAAATGAAATGAACCGGGCTTTAGGCCACCTTTGTGCACATATAGGCTAAACTGGGCCAGGAGAACCTCCTGAGGCTGGTGAGATGATTGAGATGACACTGTCCTCCAGACACAAGATTCGAAATTCGAGCCCTGGCGGTCTGAGGCCGAGCACGCTACCTCTCGGTCACGGAGGCTCCCCACAATACTAACTTTCACACGTGGATGGGGAAGAAACAATTTTGTTTCTTTCAAACCGCCGAGACCGGGAACCGAACCCCGGACTCTGGCGGTGCTAACCACTACCCTAGGGCCCCCGCCCTGGAGAACAAAGAACCAGCACCGGCTCAGTACATCCTACATACAGCAAACACGAAGGCTGGACCAGCGCTGGGGCAAAGTTGTTCTAGCATTAACGACGCTTTCCAAACTTTGCTCCAGAATCGGCCCACCACCCGCGCCTGTTTGTATTGTATTATTGTGTTAATGTGCGAACAGAGCAATAATTACCAGTGTACACAGGACTTCGACCTAGAGCTAGCTCAGTTTTGGACCAGCGTCACGCTGGTCCAACATCAACAACGACACCGGTCAAAGTCTCTATGTGTTATCTTGGTATATAACATTAACCCAGATACGGTCCACCATCGACTCAGAGGTTTATTTAAACACGTGACTCTGAATGACATGCCAGCAAACACGAGACATATGCACAACGCCGGTCCAGCGCTGGGCCAGATGATGAGCCAGCATTGGACCGGCATCGCGCCTATGTCTGGTGTCTCTAGGGATGTTTATATAAAAGAGTGGTTATCTGGTTATATAATTTAGATTACAATATTTTTGAGGTGTGAAAACCCCTTCGCCCTCAAGGTCATGTCTAGCCATTGACTGTATCGCCTAGACTGTTATGTGGGCCACACAATCAAGGTTCTAACGTACTAGACACTGACCCGAGATCAGCTTTTGTGACCACACCAAAGTTATGAACAAGGACACCCAGCAAACACGGCGTTTGCCGGTCATTCCTTGCTTTGGTGAGGTCACAAAAAAAAGGCATCACAACTAAATATATTGCCACTCGCATCCATGTCATGTGATATATCACACCATCAACACGATAAATGTGAGTAGCAATATATCCAATGTCAAACAGAAACTTCATTTATCACACCTCCTTACGAAATTTTTATATAATTATGAAACAGTAATTATATAAAAAGCAAAAGTGGAGGATTAGTTAATTGAAGTAACTGGGAAATAAAACCTGTATATAAATTTGTAGTCAATACCATACTAGGAATGTTTTGACATATGTTCTAAAACAATTTCGAACGTTTTTTGTATATTTCCTTTAAACCAATGCAAATGTTTAAAAGTAGCATACCTGTATAACAATTCCCTTGAAATGAAGTGATACATATTTGTATGTACTCTGTCTGTATTATTCATCTCGCCTATTATATATTCTTTATAAATTATATAACTGATCAGAGTAATAATAAAATCTAGTGTAGAATAATGTCCACATATGATATGGATAGGTCTGATATTTACATTTAATACATCATTTAGAGATTACCATATATGCCTTATTTGTCTACATGTGTACAACATAAGGATAATGTCTTGGTTTTCTTTACATACACTGCAACTACTAATTTCTTTCAATTTCCATCGTTTTAAATTGGTCCCACATGGTAATATATTATGTAGTAGTTTAAAATTAAATTCTTTTAATTTATTATCAGGAAGTATAAGTATTTTCTGTTTGTAAATTTCGAAATTTAAATTATTGTTTATGTTTGAGAAGAAAATTTCCAGTAGGTTTCAGAAGTAGGGATATGGTCCTTTTCTGTGCCCATAGTATAAAGATCTTTTGCAGTATGATTACATGGTATATCTGTTTCGTAATCAATTCTGGGCGTCAGAATATTCTTCGGGTTTTGTTTTGTATTGTTTTTATTGCCTTTTTCATTACAAGTATTTTACAAAGGTAATTTGTTCTATGCTGTAGTTTCTCACAAATATATACTTCATCAAGCTCTGAGTTAGTTATTTTTAAATCTGTTAAGAATAATAATCCGCTGTTTATCAAAGATTCAAAGAATAGTGACATGTTTATTTTTTTTTATCTTTGTTAAATATTGTAATATTATTGTTGTCCCATAAGGGTATTTTATTTTTATCTAGGTTTTCACATTTGTGAACTGAAATAAATGCTTCAACAATCGATTGTAGATAGGTGGCAGTTTTTCAGGGTATGATATCATTTTAAAGTCACGAATGCGCATATAGAATAAAAGGTTATTTTTCAAATAGCTTGACAGGTATTTTCTCGCAAAAATCGTCCAATTTTCTTCCCATCCGTCTAGAATTCGGTTGACCCACGTGGACTTTATTGATTGACACATTATATTTGGATTTATCATATTTAAACCGCCTTTGCTAATTTTTGAATATGCTACCGCTCTACGAATTTTGTTTAACGCCTCTTGAAGGATGTATATTTTCTGATAGGTATCCGTTGTTTTTTATATATATTTCACTCTTTTTGTACAAACTTTTGATCCATTTAATAAAATCCGGTCCAAAATTGTATAATTGCAAGCATTCGAAAAGAAACTTATGTTCAGCTGTGTCGAAAGCTTTTTCATAATCTAAACTTAACAATACTCCATGGAGGTTTTTTTCATTCGAAAATTCAATCACATCACATACTAATCGTATATTCTGGCCAATAAATCGGTTCTTGATATAAGCTGTTTGATCGTGGCTTATAATTTTGCCGATCACATTTTGTAATCGATTGGCAAGAGTAAATGCAATAATTTTATAATCAATATTACTTAAACTGATCGGGCAATATTTTTTAAATTTTTACTTTGTTTCCTTTTTTGAAAATAAGTGTTATTACTGATTGTTTTTGAGAGTGAGATAGTTCATCATTGTCGAAACATTCGTTAAAAACTTCCACAAGATATTTCCCAAAATATGGCCACAAAGTTTTATAAAATTCTCCTGGTAATCCGTCTAATCCTGGTGACTTATAAGTTTTAATTCTTTGATTACCTGATCGCATTCGTCGGCAGTTATTTTTCCTTCACATATAATTTGTTCCCCAGCGTTAAGCTTGGGAATATCTATTTTATTCAAATAATCTTTAATGTTTTTAGTCGTAGGTTTAGTTGAATTGTATAGAGTGGCGTAGTAGTTCTCGGTTACATTAAGGATATCTCTGTTGTCGTGAACAATTTCTCCGTCTTTATTTTTTATTTTATAAATAGTATTTGCAGTTTGTCGGCTGTTTTCTAATTTTAGAAAGAAAGATGTATTTCCCCCCCCTTTTCTGCCCACTGAAGTCTGGATCTAATCTGGGCTCCTTTTACTTTTTCTAAACATAATATATTGTATTGTTTTTTCATTAAAACCATTTGTTCCATCAGTTCGTTATCGTTTGGATTTCTTGCAATTGTTAGATCTAAATCATCAATATCTCTTTCTATCTCTGTTATGGCGTTCTTCTTTAATTTTGCGGCTTGTATACCATATTGTATGCTAAATTCTTTTACTCGTATCTTATATAGATCCCACACTAAATATTTTGGACAATTTTTGTATTCGTTTATAGTGTCTCTAAAGATGTTTTTTATGTATTTTATGTACGTGTCGTCGGATAGAAAAATTACAGTTGAGTTTCCAATAACCTTTACCTCTTTTTTCTGGGTTCAATTTGAGGTCTATAACCACAGCTTTATGATCAGGTACAGGTGCAGTGTTCACATTTATTTTTGATAGGGAATTTATAAGATGATTAGATAGTAAAATATAATCAATTCGACTGCGTGCAGCATTTTTATTTTGTGGAATATAAGTATATTTTATTTCTGTGGGAAATCACGAAGTCCATGAATCTTTTAGATTACAATTGTTTTGAAAGTCAATGAAATGGTTATTACATTTTTCCATTATACCAGATGATCTGTCAGTTCGCTTCATTATACTATTCATATCCCCTCCAACTATTAAATGTGAATTAGTGGTTGCATACTGATTGATCCATTTCTCAGTATGTTTGAAAAACTCTATTCTTTTAGACCATATATTGGGTGAATACGTGGTGACGAGCGTGTAATCTTGGTTGTTAATTGTTACATCAATTAACAATCGTCTACCTTCTTAATCAGATACACTGTTTTTAATATCCATGTCTAGATCTTTTTTAAACATAATAGCAATCCCTCTACTATGAGTTGAGTCTTCTACGTTGTTAATTATAGTACGGTCCCATTCTTTTTTCACTAGATCTATATATTTTTTATTTAAAAAAGTTTCTTGTAACATTGTGATATTAGATTTATGGTCTTCTAGCCATTTAAATACAGATCTGCGTTTGGAGGATTTATTTATTCCTCTTGCATTAATGCTCACTACTCGTAAATTACTATACATTGTTTATCAGTAACCAGAATCATAGTCCGTGTGGACAATACATGCATATATGTATTGTCCATTTACCGTTTCAATTCGTCGACCGAGCATGCCGGGATACAAAAGATTTAAGATGAAATATAAAGTCTTTATTTTTTTTTTAGAAATAACTGTGAAGATTCACTCTGGGAACAACCATTTGATCATCATCTGGAAACGGAGATTACGAGTTAAGCTGAAAGTTATGTTTAAAGGTTTAAGCAGATTATTTATATGTAGTACTTTATATGTAAGGGTGCATAGTTTGTATTTCATTTTGAATTTAACGGGGAGCCAATGCAGCGATTTTACCAAAGGTGTAACCAAGAACTTTATATAAAGTTCTTGTTGTAACTATGATCGTAAACTTAATATTAAAGATAGATGACATATATATTTGATGCCTATCCAGGTGGCGTGGTACGGCTGTGAGACAGCCTTACGAGCTGGATGACGCCAGCCGAGGTATTTTAGATAGATAGACGTAGACGTATTTATTTGACGTTTCAATCATGAAAAATTCACACAACAAAATATATACATTGGTGGTCTGAAGACCCTTTTGGGGGTCGACTGGGACCGCTAGCAAAAGAGCCACCGCAAAACGTTCAGACAACAGAAAAGTAAAATAGACATATAGGCCTATACACATGAAAAAGATAATGACTATTAGATTGTATTAAATACGAAATAACAGTATATTTGGTATATTGGCAAATTAGCATGAATAGCACTGTGAATTGTTGCGCGTACTTGAGTAAAACATTATAAAATGTGTTTTTGAATAATTAGAGAAACATATAAAACTATGTGTTTGAACTTTATCTATTACAGTTTACTTTCACTCCGTACATCCGTACATCAACAGAATAAATATAAGAAAGAGACAGAAGACCACGGGGCATAGCCTACATGTGAACATGTGAAGACCCCGGGAGATACTTGTGAACATGTGAAGACCCCGGGGCATACTTGCGAACATGTGAAGACCTCGGGGCATACATGTGAACATGTGAAGACCCCGGGGCATACTTGTGAACATGTGAAGACCCGGGGCTTAAATATGAACACGTGAAGACCTCGGGACATACATGTGAACACGTGAAGACCTCGGGGCTTACATGTGAACACGTGGAGACCTCGGGACATACATGTGAACACGTGAAGACCTCGGGGCTTAAGTGTGAACACGTGAAGACCTCGGGGCTTACTTGTGAACACGTGAAGACCTCGGGGCTTACATGTGAACACGTGAAGACCTCGGGGCTCAAATATGAACACGTGAAGACCTCGGGACATACATGTGAACACGTGGAGACCTCGGAGCTTACACGTGAACACGTGAAGACCTCGGGGCTTAAATGTGAGCACGTGAAGACCTCGTGGCTTACATGTGAACACGTGAAGACCTCGGGGCTTCCATGTGAACACGTGAAGACCTCGGGGCTTAAATGTGAACACGTGAAGACCTCGGGGCTTACATGTGAACACGTGAAGACCTCGGGGCTTACATGTGAACACGTGAAGACCTCGGGGCATACATGTGAACACGTGAAGACCCCGGGACATACATGTGAACACGTGAAGACCTCGGGGCATACATGTGAACATGTGAAGACCCCGGGACAAACATGTGAACATGTGAAGACCACGGGACATACATGTGAACATGTGAAGACCCCGGGACATACATGTGAACATGTGAAGACCCCGGGACATACATGTGAACATGTGAAGACCCCGGGACATACATGTGAACATGTGAAGACCCCGGGACAGACATGTGAAGACCCCGGGACATAAATGTGAACATGTGAAGACCCCGGGACATACATGTGAACATGTGAAGACCCCGGGACTTACATGTGACCATGTGAAGCTACCTGATATGTGAAAATGTGAAAATGTGAAGATTCCGGGACATACTTGCGAGCATGTGAAGGAAGACCCCGGGACATAGGCCTACATGTGAAGACCCCGAGACATACAATTGAACATGTGAAGACTCCGGGGCATACATGTGAACACGTGAAGACCTCGGGGCTTACATGTGAACACGTGAAGACCTCGGGGCTTATATGTGAACACGTGAAGACTTCGGGGCTTACATGTGAACACGTGAAGACCTCGGGGCTTATATGTGAACACGTGAAGACCTCGGGGCTTACATGTGAACACGTGAAGACCTCGGGGCTTATATGTGAACACGTGAAGACCTCGGGGCTTACATGCGAACACGTGAAGACCTCGGGGCTTATATGTGAACACGTGAAGACCTCGGGGCTTATATGTGAACACGTGAAGACTTCGGGGCTTACATGTGAACATGTGAAGACCTCGGGGCTTATATGTGAACACGTGAAGACCCCGGGACATACATGTGAACACGTAAAGACCTCGGGGCTTATATGTGAACACGTGAAGACCTCGGGGCTTACATGTGAACACGTAAAGACCTCGGGGCATACATGTGAACACGTGAAGACCCCGGGACATACATGTGAACACGTAAAGACCTCGGGGCATACATGTGAACACGTGAAGACCCCGGGACATACATGTGAACACGTGAAGACCTCGGGGCTTACATGTGAACACGTGAAGACCCCGGGACATACATGTGAACACGTGAAGACCTCGGGGCATACATGTGAACATGTGAAGACCTCGGGGCATACATGTGAACACGTGGAGACCCCAGGACATACATGTGAACATGTGAAGACCTCGGGGCTTACATGTAAACATGTGAAGACCCGGGACAAACATGTGAACATGTGAAGACCCTGGGACATACATGTGAACATGTGAAGACCCCGGGACATACATGTGAGCATGCCGGGATACAAAAGATTTAAGATGAAATATAAAGTCTTTAATTTTTTTCCGATATAACTGTGAAGATTCACTCCGGGAACAATCATTTGATCATCATCTGGAAACGGAGATTACGAGTTAAGCTGAAAGTTATGTTTAGAGGTTTAAGCAAATTATTTATATGTATTACTTTATATGTAAGGGTGCATAGTTTGTATTTCATTTTGAATTTAACGGGGAGCCAATGCAGCGATTTTACCAAAGGTGTAACCAAGAACTTTATATAAAGTTCTTGTTGTAACTATGATCGTAAACTTAATATTAAAGATAGATGACATATATATTTGATGCCTATCCAGGTGGCGTGGTACGGCTGTGAGACAGCCTTACGAGCTGGATGACGCCAGCCGAGGTATTTTAGATAGATAGACGTAGACGTATTTATTTGACGTTTCAATCATGAAAAATTCACACAACAAAATATATACATTGGTGGTCTGAAGACCCTTTTGGGGGTCGACTGGGACCGCTAGCAAAAGAGCCACCGCAAAACGTTCAGACAACAGAAAAGTAAAATAGACATATAGGCCTATACACATGAAAAAGATAATGACTATTAGATTGTATTAAATACGAAATAACAGTATATTTGGTATATTGGCAAATTAGCATGAATAGCACTGTGAATTGTTGCGCGTACTTGAGTAAAACATTATAAAATGTGTTTTTGAATAATTAGAGAAACATATAAAACTATGTGTTTGAACTTTATCTATTACAGTTTACTTTCACTCCGTACATCCGTACATCAACAGAATAAATATAAGAAAGAGACAGAAGACCACGGGGCATAGCCTACATGTGAACATGTGAAGACCCCGGGAGATACTTGTGAACATGTGAAGACCCCGGGGCATACTTGCGAACATGTGAAGACCTCGGGGCATACATGTGAACATGTGAAGACCCCGGGGCATACTTGTGAACATGTGAAGACCCGGGGCTTAAATATGAACACGTGAAGACCTCGGGACATACATGTGAACACGTGAAGACCTCGGGGCTTACATGTGAACACGTGGAGACCTCGGGACATACATGTGAACACGTGAAGACCTCGGGGCTTAAGTGTGAACACGTGAAGACCTCGGGGCTTACTTGTGAACACGTGAAGACCTCGGGGCTTACATGTGAACACGTGAAGACCTCGGGGCTCAAATATGAACACGTGAAGACCTCGGGACATACATGTGAACACGTGGAGACCTCGGAGCTTACACGTGAACACGTGAAGACCTCGGGGCTTAAATGTGAGCACGTGAAGACCTCGTGGCTTACATGTGAACACGTGAAGACCTCGGGGCTTCCATGTGAACACGTGAAGACCTCGGGGCTTAAATGTGAACACGTGAAGACCTCGGGGCTTACATGTGAACACGTGAAGACCTCGGGGCTTACATGTGAACACGTGAAGACCTCGGGGCATACATGTGAACACGTGAAGACCCCGGGACATACATGTGAACACGTGAAGACCTCGGGGCATACATGTGAACATGTGAAGACCCCGGGACAAACATGTGAACATGTGAAGACCACGGGACATACATGTGAACATGTGAAGACCCCGGGACATACATGTGAACATGTGAAGACCCCGGGACATACATGTGAACATGTGAAGACCCCGGGACATACATGTGAACATGTGAAGACCCCGGGACAGACATGTGAAGACCCCGGGACATAAATGTGAACATGTGAAGACCCCGGGACATACATGTGAACATGTGAAGACCCCGGGACTTACATGTGACCATGTGAAGCTACCTGATATGTGAAAATGTGAAAATGTGAAGATTCCGGGACATACTTGCGAGCATGTGAAGGAAGACCCCGGGACATAGGCCTACATGTGAAGACCCCGAGACATACAATTGAACATGTGAAGACTCCGGGGCATACATGTGAACACGTGAAGACCTCGGGGCTTACATGTGAACACGTGAAGACCTCGGGGCTTATATGTGAACACGTGAAGACTTCGGGGCTTACATGTGAACACGTGAAGACCTCGGGGCTTATATGTGAACACGTGAAGACCTCGGGGCTTACATGTGAACACGTGAAGACCTCTGGGCTTATATGTGAACACGTGAAGACCTCGGGGCTTACATGCGAACACGTGAAGACCTCGGGGCTTATATGTGAACACGTGAAGACCTCGGGGCTTATATGTGAACACGTGAAGACTTCGGGGCTTACATGTGAACATGTGAAGACCTCGGGGCTTATATGTGAACACGTGAAGACCCCGGGACATACATGTGAACACGTAAAGACCTCGGGGCTTATATGTGAACACGTGAAGACCTCGGGGCTTACATGTGAACACGTAAAGACCTCGGGGCATACATGTGAACACGTGAAGACCCCGGGACATACATGTGAACACGTAAAGACCTCGGGGCATACATGTGAACACGTGAAGACCCCGGGACATACATGTGAACACGTGAAGACCTCGGGGCTTACATGTGAACATGTGAAGACCCCGGGACAAACATGTGAACATGTGAAGACCCCGGGACATACATGTGAACATGTGAAGACCCCGGGACAAACATGTGAACATGTGAAGATCCCGGGACATACATGTGAACATGTGAAGACCACGGGACATTCATGTGACCATGTGAAGACCCCGGGACATACATGTGAACATGTGAAGACCCCGGGACAAACATGTGAACATGTGAAGACCCCGGGACATACATGTGACCATGTGAAGACCCCGGGGCATACATGTGAACATGTGACGCTACCTGATATATGAAAATGTGAAAATGTGAAGATTCCGGGACATACTTGCGAGTATGTGAAGGAAGACCCCGGGACATAGGCCTACATGTGAACATGTGAAGACTCCGAGACATACAATTGAACATGTGAACACTCCGGGGCATACATGTGAACATGTGAAGACCCCGGGACATACATGTGAACATGTGAAGACCCCGGGACATACATGTGAACATGTGAAGACCCTGGGGGATACATGTGAACATGTGAAGACACCGGGACATACATGTGACCATGTGAAGACCCCGGGGCATACATGTGAACATGTGAAGACACCGGGACATACATGTGACCATGTGAAGACCACCGGACATACATGTGACCATGTGAAGACCCCGAGACATACAAGTGAACATGTGAAGACTCCGGGGCATACATGTGAACATGTGAAGACCCCGGGGCATACATGTGAACATGTGAAGACACCAGGACATACATGTGACCATGTGAAGACCCCGGGGCATACATGTGACCATGTGAAGACCCCGGGGCATACATGTGAACATGTGAAGCTACCTGATATATTTTACCACACAGCAGCTAACATACAATATTAAAAATACTATTAGCAGTTTATAGATGAAATAGTTTTAGAGTAGACTGTCTTTCAAACATCAACTGAAAAAAGTTCGAAATTTCTTCTTATGGATTTCTACTGCTATTCATGATAACAACGCGCCAAGTATGTAGCCATATCTTTTTATTTGTTTAATTTCAGTCATATACATATAGAGTTAGCAAAGTGATCGAAGTAATGACCCGATTTATTTAAAAATATCTTCCATTCAATTGCGTAATGGTTTTTTTCCTGTGTGTCCTTTAGACGGGATGAGTATGGCCAATAATACGAAATACTGAGTATTACTTGCCACTAATCCTTTTAATGCAAAGCACGCCTACAGGAATAATAGTTTTAGACCTCCTTTATTGGAGCTTTAAATGAACTAGGCATCCGTTTTGACAATATTCAATGAGACGAAATTGCAAGTTAAATAGAAAACTTGCAAGTTAAATGTAAAAAAAACCTTTTAGTCGAACTATATTCGTACTATACGAAAATTTTCTTATTTAGTTACCCATCAAGCGTCAAAATGCTAACATTATTTTATATAATAGATCTGCTATGTAAAAAGGCTTACATTCGCCGTAATAATATATCAATTCTCACGCGAAGCGTATTAAAATTAATGTTTTGTGTCCCAAAATGGATTAAAACGTGTAAAATAGTCCTCAACTTCAAAGGCTTATAAAATATTTTCCCCAAAGGGGATTTCTGGGGACTTTTAATATGTGATTCTAAACATATTAATGTTTGCAGTCACATAAAAAACTGTTACATTAGATTTATTTCCCCGTTCGGTATTTATTTGGGGTTCTCCGTTGCGGTTTGTCATTGCGGTTGTGCATTACATCGATACAAACTTTTTCAAAAGTATGGAGTGTGCATTGAATAGAATATTACTAGCAGCAGCAACAGCAGCAGCAACAGCAGCAGCAGCAGAAGCAGCAGTAGCAGCAGCGGTGGCACCAGCAGCAGCAGCGGCAGCAGCAGCAGCGGCAGCTGCAGCGATCATCAGTGATAACAGATATTCCCTATATATAACGTGGCATTGTTTTTTTGGTGGCAGACATAGCAGACCAGCAGATGCTCTGAGGGGGGACGATCACTCAAACACCGTGGAAATGAAGACAAATTATCATTTATTTTCACTATTTGTCGTGATTGGGATGACTTTAACAGCCGCGCGTAAGTTTTTGTTTTCTACATACCTGGGAGCAAAAGTTCATTGATCCCTTACACCACTAAGCACGACAAAAGTCGTTTTTAATCTGTTTTATTAGACCATAAAGTCACTGTCACTAGGAATGAAATGTGCGTTTAAACATCAAGATTTGAAAATGTTCGATTCCAAATTAAACAAATATGAGTGATATTAGTAATTTTCACCCACTTGAAGTTGTGGGTCGCGGTAGCGAGACACAACTATAAGTGGGTGAAAATATAAATAATTTAATTTAGCAGTTTAAGGTCAGCAATTGATGAATGGTAGACTAGTATCATCTATCATTTGTGAAAACATACCAAATGGAAGACTGTACCACGCCATGTGTTAAGTATTTTGTATTTCATTTTTTTTCAAATACTGGGTAATTTAGTAGAGAATATGTTATTCATGGTTCCAAGATTCTTATAGTAAGTGGTTACATATTACTCACTTTGGGACTTGGGGTGAAACGATTGCGACGTTTCGATCTGCCTTCAGCAGATCTTGATCACGCAATGATCAGGGTGGGTGATTCGGCTCAGGTGGAGGTGGTCGCGGAATGATCTGACCATAGAACATGAACAGAGACCATATCTATGGAAATATGGAAATATGGAAATATGGAAATATGGAATATAGCTTATGACATATATCACCCAAGTGACCAAATGAAGTAATGTGAATACTGTTCATGTTTTTTTATTCATGTTTTTATTCGTGTTTTTTATTACTTTTTTTTATATATTTACTCCACACGTTTTGATTGTTTTACTGTTCCGTAGTACAATTAAGAGGGTTACATGTATCGCCTCTGCAAGATGTTCAATAATAGGTTATACAAAACTGTCAGTTGACTTTACACGTCGTAGACATTGCGTTTAAAAGATGAAAATACGACACTAAACACTTATAAGCAGTCACCTCGTCCCAAACAAGGAACGTTGACCCACTGAAACTCACAGAGGACAATATCAATAGACCCAATATCAATAGACCCCCCCCCCCCCCCTCCCGACTGCATACATACGCCCTATTCAATACAAAACAATTTCCATGTGCATTATCTAAAAATGTATAGCGTTTTATAGCTATTGCTCATTTATAATGATGATCTATGCTACTTATCAATAGTTTAGGCGCACTTAATATCAGCTTAAATTAATTTCATCATGTTCAAGGGATGAAAAACATGGATGAAAGAGCAAATAACTATTTTAAAATTATGTGCGGTTTAGAAGTTATCCTATGCACCTTTCTGACAGACACACAGCACAGAGGGTCTTCCTCTTATATGATTCAGCACATCGAATAATATAAGTGTACCAATTTTCATGCCCTATTTTTCAGGCTTACTAGCTGTACTATACACGTTGTCTGTTTGTCAGATAAGAACTTAGCCATTTTAACAGATTTCCATGAATGCCGAAAATTTGCTATTTTTCTATCAGTAGGTCAAGAACTTTATCGAAACCCTTTTCAGGAAAATATGGCTAAAAGATTCAGCCTGAGAAAAATATAATGGCTGTGAACATTCAGAGTGTTCTGTTATAATAGGCCTAACTATAAGCCATAGTATCCAAATAAACAATTGAAATAGTTGAAGTAGCCAGCAACAGAAACACATTTCAATATGCCGGTAAAAAGCTGTTTGGAAGTCTACCTGTAGCCAATCAGTGAATGCTCTTTCGGGTCACGTGATAGAATTAGCTCATACGTGTAAATCATTCAGTGGTGATTTAAATTGAGGTTCGCTACATCGATCGAAAAACTTGTTCTAACTCGTTGTGTTTTAAACATTATCATTTCACCGGATATGCCTTTCTTCATTCGAAACTTAATTATGAGGATCGCTGTGAATAATTAAATATATTGCCATTGACTTCTCCCAGGGAGATGATGGACATCAAAAGGATTTTCAAATTATTACTTTGTTTATAAGTGTTGCAGCTTTATTATATATATGTTTTTTTAATTTCCTGAGAATTTTTTTTACTGACGTAACTATGTATAAGATTGTGTAGTTATTTCATATCTGTTTTCCTAGCGGGAAAATAGGTGTCAGGTAACTATGCCGTTTATCTTTGTTCTAATCATCATAGTATTCTAAACTGCACAAAATATACTGTTTTACATTACATTTATTTTATTTTAATACATTGCTGACGGGCATCGTAGACATCTCATCTGCTTGTTTCCGCCTAGCGTGTTGGCAGCTTTTAGTTGATGGCTAGTAAGGTTACACACTTTCTTAACGTGTTTTTGTTTTAATATATAAAGAAAAAGTAAATAAATAAATAAACTCCATAGCTTCTTCGTGACGCCTAATGCCACACTGATCTCTTTTTTTAAATGTTAAATGCGTGGGCCAGTGGCGTGCCCAAGACTATTGGAACGGGGAAGGCGATTTTTTTTCTAGGAAGGGGGGGGGGGGTGTTTCCCTGCAATCTAAAGTACTTAGAAGGCATATTTATCTGCAGCGGGAACCTTAATTTGCCCATATACTATGTAAAAACAAAGAGCCATGTAAAAAAATAACATTTAATATAAACGAAAATTTCCATAATATAATTTAAACTGAAAACGCCTAAAACGTTGATTGTTACACTGTCTGAAGCAGTATATCAAGTATATTTTAAGTCCATGTCGGAGGTAGGTGTGCATTTAATTTAATGTTAGTTGTCATTCTACTAATTATGAGAACACTGATCAGTAGTAGTCAAATAAACACATGAGGTGTAACGTTATACATGTATAGGCTATCGCTTCCATTTTCGCGCCTGAAAATGATAAATTATCGCACTGTGTAAATAATTTACCCGGTATGACTGGGCCGCCTAACTCATTTACTGCGCGAGGCCCAGTCACACTGCCCGCCATTTTGTTTCCACAGCCAGCTGTGTAAAAACGCACTCGCGCCGCCTACCGAAAAACTCGGATGCCATGAAATTGACACGAATATTACAGGTGCCACCGAAAACCAGCCCATTTTCAGCAGGCGTGAACTATTGATCGTATTAGAACTATTACATTTAAAAATGGAGGTCACTTTGTCAGAGCCTTGCGATGTCATCAGGGTATAAATAATTCAGTTTCAAACAATAAAATCACACTCAATTTTACACACGATATATTTCCAATTTAATAGTGCTTATACTTTATGCTTCTGTTGCGTGTTACCCACTTCGAAATTTAGTTATGTTTTCAATCACTGTAAATTATAAATAGTTACCACAATCCCTACTTCACAGTGAATGAAAATTACCCAATTTTATAATATATTAAATACATTAAAATGTAATATCTTGGAAACCCAAGGGCAGGCATTTTTATGGGTTGAGATATTTCATATTGAAATGATGTTAATAAACATATAGGTCACTAGAAGGTAAAGGATTAATAGGTTTCCACAGCTTTTCACAACAATAACATTGGCATGGAAAATGACTGCTCTCCATAGAGGCTATAAAACTACATAACATATCTATAAGGAGCAAAACCATGCCTTTTAAGTAGTGACAAAGCCACAGGAGCCGGCGTATGACAGCAGGAGCATCCAACAGGATACAACTCAGCACCACCCACCAAACACAAGATGTAACGTCGTTGAACGGATACTGTTTTATTCACGGACCGATAGCAATGTAATACATGTCTGTGGATTTAATGCTGGGGGGGCCAACATTGAATCGGCATTGCTTCAACTTCTCTGACCCACATAATCAGTGATAATACCGGGGAAGTTTACCTGCATTCATGGTCTCGTGGTCTCATGATAGTATCTATGATAACAACAGCAGCAGCAGTTGCAGCAATGGAACACTGCATGGGCGGTAGTGATATCAGGAGGGGTACGCCTTGCTTTCTGTTACAAGGGTGAATTTGCTTTCAACCCCGGCAGGGGACGGGATGTCTTATTACTAGTGATAACCAGTGATCTCTCTGGTGATAACCACCCCTTGTGATAACGTACAGAGGCTACGCCGTGTGCTGGACGTGCACTTTGTCTTGTAATCATGGTAATGGCAATATATAGGCATATGTATTTTTTTTAGCAGTTGAACGGGGGGGGGGGGCGTACGTCGGCTACGCCCACTGGTGACAACGCCACTGTGGGCTGTGCGTCTTGTACGTGGGACGGGAGAAAATGTGTTCTAAGAAAATATGGGCTTTTATATTGAAAAAAATGATGCTTTTTGTGTGTTCCTGTTTTGTTTCACGTCTTTGTGTTTGTCGCATTGTTGTTTGGGTATTTATTTCATCGCTGCATATATACGGCCTACTATAACTACTCTATACGTCCTGCTTGGTTGTAATAGATTCAGACACTTTTCAATTAACCCTTTGACCGCCAATCACGACTATATTCGTTCCTAAAACGTTTATTTCCCGATTAAATCAGTGTCATTGGGAATAAAATGTGTGTCTCTACATCAACATTTGCAAATATTTGGTGGTCTGAAATTTTTCAAACATGACTAATTTTCACCCACGTTGAATAATTTTCACCCAGTTGTGATAATATTTTTTTTAACGTAGCGGTTTAACCTCTTCAGCTCGAGGACCGTCTTTACAAATAAGAATTTGAAATTTGTAGACGTCAGATTCTGAACTATAAAGACGATCCCCGCACTGAAAGAATGAAAATAGTTATAATGGCCGTAGTAGACCCATAACATAGGTATTCAAATGAAGCGGAAATACCTAACTAAGTCATTTATGATTATTTTAAACCCTTTAGTCTCTATGGCTTAAACAAAAATAATTCAGCGTTGTAAGGGTTGAGTGTTAATTATGCATTGAAATGTGTAACAAATCTGTTAGTGCAGCAGATATAGAAATAAATTGTGCCTTTTGTGATAAAAGCATGACATTTGGCACACATATGTAGTATGGTAGTATGAAACTTTTCAGCTACAGGACCATCGCAAATTTGTCTCAGGACGCAGATTGCAAATGGCCGCCACCGGTGATTATTTTTCTTCTTATACGTCAGTTTCAATGTTTTGTGAGTGAAAAAATAGGTTTATTTCTTTTTTTTGTGCATAGCTAATGAACTAAATATGTATAATAAATGTGATCCATGTAAATTTATTACAAAACAAACAATTATATCGGATTTTTTCCTGAAATATGCCCGCGTGCAGTTATTTGTTACTCAAAAACATATTGTTTCCATCAATTGTGGATGCAAAGCTTTACATGCTATGTGGGTGGATAATAATTATTAATGTTTCCAAACACAGTGCTTAATTACATGTCATAATAAAGATATTACACATTTATTTGTATATAAATACATCTTTTTAAGGGGATAATCCATCATTTTCTTTAACACATTGAACGGCATAATACTGTCATAGAAAGTCAGGTTTTGGTGACACTGTTTTCACAATTGTGTTAAATGTGTCATACATAAATACTTATTTCGTGTCACAATTTTCGGCACAGAAACACAGTGCAGTACACTTGAGTGCAGCTTTGAGACATTTACATTGCCCGCAACATCCTTTTTTGCACCCACATCGCAGGAGTTGTCCGCAACATCCTTTTTTGCACCCACATCGAAGGAGTTCTCGACAAGCCTCAGTTGCTTCGGGTAAATATGTCCAAAAAACATCTCACTTTCCAGTGTCTTTCTTGGTCCACCCCCAAGCAGATTGATAGGGAATTTCTGGTTATGCAATGTAAGATTGTGACCAGCAGTACCCAGCCTGATATCTAGCCCTCTTCACATGCTGGATCAGAGCAGCCTGAGTAGAAAGTATTAGGTCAATGGTTCTTCCTTTCTGAGCAAATAACTCTTTCCGTGCCTGATTTACAGATGTATGGGTGGTTGTACGGTCATATAGCATTACAATAAATTGTTCAATTAGTTCAAAATATGGTTGAATTTGTCGCAGCCTTCCTTAACAATGTCTTCCAGATGAAGGAAAATACGCGTGTCCGCCTCTTCTTGTGTGCTTGGGGTTAATCTTGATGTGTCACAAGGCAGATTACAGAGCACATTATCATGGTATGTGCTTAGGATCATTTTGTCGGTTATTAAAGGGTTATTTAACACAATTTGTGCAAGAAAAGCAAACAACTCCTCTTTGTTATCTTTGAGACGGAGAAATTCCTATCAGTTTCCTGGGACACTTGCGGCTGGCTCCACACGACGACGAACTCAATTGCCTCGTTTTAGTCTGTTTTTTGTTTTCAAACTATCTGGAAAATACCTATCCCAAATAATATCTATCAACTCTGTTAGCATGTTGTAGGTGTGATTTTTTATATTAGTCAAAAATTGTTGGTTAGCAAAATCAATGAATGTTATCGTTGCAGGACCAGGTTTAAGCATACTAACAGCTTCAACGCTGTCAATTATCACAGCTTGGATAGCAGGAGTGTTATCAGATGGGCAGCTGCAAGATCTTCCAAGCAGTCTAACAGGTCTGACTTAGCACATGTTCTCATAGAACCCATCTTGGACAGAGCTGGGGGAAAATGATTGATTTTCATGTTGAAAAAAGTCTTCCAGATCACTATTTCGAATCTGTGATGCCAAATACAATCTAGAGAAAAGGGAACAGTCACTTTTTAAGGACGAAACCTGCTGTTGTGATATGTATTTTACTCTGCGTTGGGTTGTTGTGAATAGGAGAATGTTGTTTCTTTTTATTGGGTCATTTATTGGCCTCACTTGATCAATAAGCCTTTCGCGCACATATGCATCATACTGCTTCTGTCCAATATTCTCAATGGTGTGAATACCATCAGCGATAGTTTTGTCTGCTACATCTTTGATGTCAAACACCAGGAGATCACTGCTGTTCTCACAGAAAGTATTACCCATGTCGTCTATTGTCGATATCAAATATTTTATATCTCTCAAAAATTGTTTGTGTGTGTGTTTGTTTTGTCCATGGTGTCGTACGTCAGTGTCTTTTCTGGCAGGGTTGATGATATGGGGATCAAAATGTCACCAAAACAATTCCCTAGTGGTATGTGATGGCTATGTGAAGTATGAGGAAGAAGAAGTTGATAGATTAGTAGCTATCTTGAAAACAAATAACTGCGGCTGCGGCGGCAGACCATGTGGAATACAGTAAGCAGCCCGCATCGGCGAGGGCTGCTTAATTATTAGAGTGATCTATATCCGACATTTCGCATGCTTAGGCCTAGACCTATATATTCTGATATTGGCTGCCATCTGCGGCAGTGCTGTCAATATGTGTTCTAATTATAAATTATTATTTTTTTTTGGGGGGGGGCTTTTTTTTTTAATTTCGGGGCTTGGAATTAACAGAAGAAACTGTTATGAGCGAAAACAAGATTTTCAGCAATGGGCACCAAGTCCGAAAAATAAAAGTAAACGCTCAAGGGTGAAGAAAATGCACCCGGTGGTTTTACAATCTAGACATATCAATTATACCTCCGGAGCGAAAAAACATAATACTTCTTGAATTGCAAGGTTTAGCAAAATATGGTGGCCTGGCAAACAGACCGAGGAACTTTATCATAGTGCATTATGCGTCTGAGTGTGCGTTTGCGTGTGCGTCTGCATCGAGTACACAAAGCCCATATATTACACAGCGTGCGTACACAACAAAGGTAACAGTGGATTCAACGTACTAAACCAGAGAATTGGTCATAGGTCTATGTACTAAATGATATAGTTCAATTGTATTAGTAACTATTACATTCCAGAACGTATTCTACTAAAAGTGTATTAAACTAAAAGTGATACAGAAAAAATACCAATCTGCTATTAAGGAGAGGTTTATTTATATTCACATTTTCTTGCAATTATTGGGGAAACAGGTTTGTTTCATGACTAATACTAAATTTAATTTACATGAATTAAACAAAAAACATTATTTATATAATGTCTCTTAGATCGTTATAAAAAATATATAATATATTTTTTTTATTCACCTTTGAGTAGTATATTAGTCAGTATGTTCGCTAAACATTTTACCCTCGATTCTTCGAGATTAACTCCATTAAGAATTTGTTAACCGTAAAAACAACTTAGGTTTTAGCTGTTGATTCACCTTGGCTGGTACACCTTAGGTTTTAGCTGTTCATTCACCTTGGCTGGTATACCTTAGGTTTTAACTGTTGATTCACCTTGGCTGGTATACCTTTAGGTTTTAGCTGTTGATTCACCTTGGCTGGTATACCTTAGGTTTTAGCTGTTGATTCACTTTGGCTGGTATATCTTTGGTTTAAGCTGTTGATTCACCTTGGCTGGTATACCTTTGACAACTTGGGTTTTAGCTGTTGATTCACCTTGGCTGGTATACCTTAGGTTTTAGCTGTTGATTCACCTTGGCTGGTATACCTTTGATTTTAGCTGTTGATTCACCTTGGCTGGTATACCTTTGGTTTTAGCTGTTGATTCACCTTGGCTGGTATACCTTTGACAACTTGGGTTTTAGCTGTTGATTCACCTTGGCTGGTATACCTTAGGTTTTAGCTGTTGATTCACCTTGGCTGGTATACCTTTGATTTTAGCTGTTGATTCACCTTGGCTGGTATACCTTTGGTTTTAGCTGTTGATTCACCTTGGCTGGTATACCTTTGATTTTAGCTGTTGATTCACCTTGGCTGGTATACCTTTAGGTTCTAGCTGTTTATTCACCTTGGCTGGTATACCTTAGGTTTTAGCTGTTGATTCACCGTGACTGGTATACCTTTGACAATTTAGGTTTCAGCTGTTGATTCACCTTGGCTGGTATACCTTTGAACTAAAACATTAAAGCTAATCGTGTGAACTATGTAGTTGGGACCCTCCAAGTAAAGGTAACTGGTTTTATATGGTTGAATTTATTTCAGCTGCATATCGCCCAAACAAAAATAATATCGTAAAGGAAGCATTTATAGCGCATCAAGTTAATAAACAGACGTGTAATTTCCCGCAGCAAAAGGGAAGTGCTAAACTGCTCTATTCTTAATAAATTATGTTATCACTAACCAAATTATATGATTTACGGCCCAACCGAAATACATTTCCAACATTAGCATGAGAAAGTAATACTTTAAGAAAGTGTCATTTAGAGGTACCGTCAATACTGTTAACTTTGTGATTCCGTCAATACTGTTAACTTTGTGATTCCTTCCATACTGTTAACTTTACAAAGTGTTACATTGTGATTCCGTCAATACTGTTAACTTTACAAAGTGTTACCTTGTGATTCCGTCAATACTGTTAATTTTACAAAGTGTTACTTTGTGATCCAGTCAATTCTGTTACCTTTAAAAACTGTTACACTGTGATTCCGTCAATACTGCTAACTTTACAAAGTGTTACTTTGTGATTCCTTCCATACTTTGTGATTCCTTCCATGCTGTTAATTTTACAAAGTGTTACTTTGTGATCCCGTCAATACTGTTACCTTTAAAAACTGTTACACTGTGATTCCGTCAATACTGTTAACTTTACAAAGTGTTACTTTGTGATTCCTTCCATACTGTTAACTTTACAAAGTGTTACATTGTGATCCCGTCAATACTGTTAACTTTACAAAGTGTTACTTTGTGATTCCTTCCATACTGTTAACTTTACAAAGTGTTACATTGTGATCCCGACAATACTGTTAACTTTAAAAACTGTTACATTGTGATCCCGTCAATACTGTTAACTTTACAAAGTGCTACTTTGTGATCCCGTCAATACTGTTAATTTTACAAAGTGTTACATTGTGATCCCGTCAATACTGTTAACTTTACAAAGTGTTACATTGTGATCCCGTCAATACTGTTAACTTTACAAAGTGGTACTTTGTGATCCCGTCAATACTGTTAACTTTACAAAGTGTTACATTGTGATTCCGCTAATACTATTAACTTTACAAAGTGTTACTTTGTGATCCCGTCAAGGCTGTTAATTTTACAAAGTGTTACATTGTAATCCCGTCAATACTGTTAACTTTACAAAGTGTTACATTGTGATCCCGTCAATACTGTTAACTTTACAAAGTGTTACTTTGTGATCCCGTCAATACTGTTAACTTTACAAAGTGTTACATTGTGATTCCGCTAATACTATTAACTTTACAAAGTGTTACTTTGTGATCCCGTCAATACTGTTAATTTTATAAAGTGTTACTTTGTGATCCCGTCAATACTGTTAACTTTAAAAAGTGTTACTTGGTGATTCCGTCATTATTTTACCTTTTATATAAAAATTATATATAAAAAAAATTATTTTCATTTTAACTGTGAAATAAACGGTTAGCAAAGGCTGACAAGAAAGAAATTATAGCCATTTCGCCGGCGTATAGACGATTAATCTATACGGTAGTCACAATATATTAGTTTAATTGGGTATTTTTTTACACCACAAATAACCAAATAACCACGTATGTACCAAATAGATTGAAGTAAATCGTAAGTAAATATTATATTAATCTTCAATCTGGCTTATTTGTAGAAATAGTTACTAACATTAAGTAACAAAGACCGGTCATATAATAATTCAACAATATATAATAAAGGCATGAAATCGATTCGTTTTAGTTCAATCTTGACATTTGTATATGTAACCTTAATCATCTTTATTAAACAGTCGACAATAAATGAGAAGTCGATAAATTAAACATCTTATTTTAGCATTAATTATTAACTGTTACTTTTTTACCCTTGTTATTTTTTGTCCTAGTGAAAACTGTTTTTTCTTGTCCGTTACTTTTTATCCCTGTTACTTTCTGTCCGCACACCAAGAGAATGATATGTCACGTGAATGACATGGACTATCACTTCTTGTCACGATCTGACCTATATGTTTATGATTACAATGTCATGATGTGGCCTTCTACATGCCCGGGGGGGGGGGGCATCGTGAAAATTTGAAAATTACCTCTTAATCCACATGATGCCGTTTTTTTGCTGACATTTGTCGACGTGTTGTGTTTGTCATGGTTCCCGTTTGGTTGACACCTTGTGGTTGTTGTCATAGTTTCAGCTGCTCTGTCAATCATATTTACTAATATATAAACAACATTATCTTCACTTCACTTCATTGATGTTAACTTTCAGTGATATGATCGTGCAAATGTTTGATGTTAACTTTCAGTGATATGATCGTGCAGATGTTTGATGTTAACTTTCAGTGATATGATCGTGCAGATGTTTGATGTTAACTTTCAGTGATATGATCGTGCAAATGTTTGATGTTAACTTTCAGTGATATGATCGTGCAGATGTTTGATGTTAACTTTCAGTGATATGATCGTGCAGATGTTTGATGGTAACTTTCAGTGATATGATCGTGCAAATGTTTGATGTTAACTTTCAGTGATATGATCGTGCAGATGTTTGATGTTAACTTTCAGTGATATGATCGTGCAAATGTTTGATGTTAACTTTCAGTGATATGATCGTGCAGATGTTTGATGTTAACTTTCAGTGATATGATCGTGCAGATGTTTGATGTTAACTTTCAGTGATATGATCGTGCAGATGTTTGATGTTAACTTTCAGTGATATGATCGTGCAGATGTTTGATGTTAACTTTCAGTGATATGATCGTGCAAATGTTTGATGTTAACTTTCAGTGATATGATCGTGCAAATGTTTGATGTTAACTTTCAGTGATATGATCGTGCAAATGTTTGATGTTAACTTTCAGTGATATGATCGTGCAGATGTTTGATGTTAACTTTCAGTGATATGATCGTGCAGATGTTTGATGTTAACTTTCAGTGATATGATCGTGCAGATGTTTGATGTTAACTTTCAGTGATATGATCGTGCAGATGTTTGATGTTAACTTTCAGTGATATGATCGTGCAGATGTTTGATGGTAACTTTCAGTGATATGATCGTGCAGATGTTTGATGTTAACTTTCAGTGATATGATCGTGCAGATGTTTGATGGTAACTTTCAGTGATATGATCGTGCAGATGTTTGATGGTAACTTTCAGTGATATGATCGTGCAGATGTTTGATGGTAACTTTCAGTGATATGATCGTGCAGATGTTTTTCGCGTGTGAATATTAACCCCTAAAGCGTTGAAATATTTTGGTAGCAACTAGCAACCATGGAGACCAAATGATTTTTTAATTTGAATTAAATGTCTAAGTTATCACATTCCGCTTTATTTGAATTTCTATGTTATGGGTCTACAGCCAGTATAAATGTTTTAGCCCTCTTAATTCGGGGACCGTCTTTAGAACGCTCCCCGCGCTGAAAGGGTTAAACTTCAAAAAGTTCCAGATCTAATGCAACAGTTGTAAACGTTTAAAGGTAGGTATTCACTAGCCCAGTAAACAACGCTGTGGGCGAGCGCAGGCCGTTCAACGCTATGTAAGGCCTATACACGTGCTATGCCGAGTAAACAGCGCTCTGGGCGAGCGCAGGCCGGTCAACGCTATGTAAGGCCTATACACGTGCTATGCCGAGTAAACAACGCTGTGGGCGAGCGCAGGCCGGTCAACGCTATGTAAGGCCTATACACGTGCTATGCCGAGTAAACAGCGCTCTGGGCGAGCGCAGGCCGGTCAACGCTATGTAGGGCCTATACACGTGCTATGCCGAGTAAACAACGCTCTGGGCGAGCGCAGGCCGGTCAACGCTATGTAAGGCCTATACACGTGCTATGCCGAGTAAACAACGCTCTGGGCGAGCGCAGGCCGGTCAACGCTAGGTATTCAATTGCTATGCCGAGTAAACAACGCTTTAGTCGAGCGCAGGCCGGTCAACGCTAGGTATTCAATTGCTATGCCGAGTAAACAACGCTTTAGTCGAGCGCAGGCCGGTCAACGCTAGGTATTCAATTGCTATGCCGAGTAAACAACGCTTTAGTCGAGCGCAGGCCGATCAACGCTAGGTATTTAATTGCTATGCCGAGTAAACAACGCTTTAGTCGAGCGCAGTCGAGTAGTACTTTTCGCCCCCATCCGGGGAGGGTCATTAGGGATCTGTTTCGTCTGCTGGATGCTGTGTACGGCATTGTACGGAAGCAGTAGTATACAGCAATCATCCAAGGGCAGCTGCAGCCTTCTCGTATCTGGCTATAATCTTCTGGCGGATTGCCAGTGGCGTACCCTGGTTTCTCGGCTCAACAGCGGAGCCAATGCAGCACCCGCATCAGTGCTGGCGCTGATGTAGGCCGTGGTAGCCTTAAATAACCGGCAATAGCGTGCTTGACATTAGGTCTCTCACGTTGGATGAATGGAGTTACCAAGAAGGAGTGATCATCCTATTGTTACTCTGGGGACTATCCGACCCGAGGATAGCGGAGCTGCGTGAAATGCCACAGAGTTTCATCATTAAATTGTACAGCGAAACTCAAGTCTCTGGCTGTCTGGGCATGTCTGGGGGTATATCCCCTAGACATGCCCAGAACCCCTTATCGGGCGAGCGAAGGAAAACGCTCCCAATAACCCACCATGCCTTATCACCCCCACCCTCACATCATCATATGTACATCATTCATCTCATCAATTGACTACAACGTTTTTATCGTATTATAATGTCACTTAAAAGACCTTTTGTGCCGAAAAGTGACTTAAAACAATGATTTACTACTACTACTAGTCGAGCGCAGACCGGTCAACTCTAGGTATTCAATTGCTATGCCGAGTAAACAGCGCTTTAGTCGAGCACAGACCGGTCAACACTAGGTATTCAATTGCTATGCCGAGTAAACAACGCTTTAGTCGAGCGCAGGCCGATCAACGCTAGGTATTCAATTGCTATGCCGAGTAAACAACGCTTTAGTCGAGCACAGGCCGATCAACGCTAGGTATTCAATTGCTATGCCGAGTAAACAACGCTTTAGTCGAGCGCAGGCCGATCAACGCTAGGTATTCAATTGCTATGCCGAGTAAACAACGCTTTAGTCGAGCGCAGGCCGATCAACGCTAGGTATTCAATTGCTATGCCGAGTAAACAACGCTTTAGTCGAGCACAGGCCGATCAACGCTAGGTATTCAATTGCTATGCCGAGTAAACAACGCTTTAGTCGAGCACAGGCCGATCAACGCTAGGTATTCAATTGCTATGCCGAGTAAACAGCGCTTTAGTCGAGCACAGACCGGTCAACACTAGGTATTCAATTGCTATGCCGAGTAAACAACGCATTAGTCGAGCGCAGGCCGATCAACGCTAGGTATTCAATTGCTATGCCGAGTAAACAACGCTTTAGTCGAGCGCAGGCCGATCAACGCTAGGTATTCAATTGCTATGCCGAGTAAACAACGCTTTAGTCGAGCACAGGCCGATCAACGATAGGTATTCAATTGCTATGCCGAGTAAACAACGCTTTAGTCGAGCACAGGCCGATCAACGCTAGGTATTCAATTGCTATGCCGAGTAAACAACGCTTTAGTCGAGCGCAGGCCGATCAACGATAGGTATTCAGGTGCTATGTGAATTAGGAAATAATTTTCAAATTTTCACGCTCTCCCTCCCCCCCCCTCCCCCCTGTCACGTCTCTCATTGGGAAACCAGAAGCCCACATCATGACATTATAATCATTGGCCCATAGGTCATATCGTGACAAAACATAATTAGTCCGGAGGCAAACTGCTAATTTTTATATTTCTCTCACCCTGAAAGCGTAAAGGATACAGCCATCGTAATATCCTTATATACACCTAGTCCAACAGACTGATATGGGGCATCGGCCACCTTCCTCAACCATGTGTTAGGTCGCAAGAGGTCACAGAAGATCACCAAGTGTTAGCTTTTTTACTGTAATTGATAAATATATCAATAAGTCAAGTACAAGAAAACATAGACTTCTCAAAAAAAATATATATATATTCCATATATATTACCCTAGATCACCACCTCTGTTCACGTTCCAGAGCCTAAGGCCTATTTTACCTAATTTGGAAGGATACCAAAATAAATTTTACAACAATTCAAAAAAAATTTCAAAGTAGTAGTAGTTTTATTTATTTTCACTACTGTTTTAGTCATAGCCCTCGGCCAAATACACATGTGGGTCAAAATATTTTTGCCCAAATTTCATTTTGAATATATATTTTTCAACCTTTTTGTCAATACGGGCGCCTTAAAAAATCAAACATTATAAAATATGTGTCAAGCTCGGAAATATGTCATTTTTTTGGTGCTACTTAGAAGCAAGCTAATTCGCAAATAGTGTTCCCAATATGTCCCCAAGGGACTGTAAGTTAAAGTTAAAAACAAATGTATTGCAATTTTTTTTTCTATAACTACATATTTAGGATACGCGCGTCTTTATCGCTAACTCTAATTTGCGGTAAAATTCAAATTTGTTGATATGTCTGCCTCCAGTAGACTTTTATAATTAAGTTAGCAGCACTTGGGTCGAGCTGTCCTTTGTTTTTTATTTAAATAGGAATAAAAGGCTCGAAGAGCAAAAAAAAGACGGTCAATAGACATATTGGTACCTTGGGATTTCAGGTATCCAACACGCAGTGACGTTAGTCCTGTCTATGGTTGGCTCATAGTCTACGACGCTGGCCCAGAATTCACCCAATATTTGTTCAACGTTTCGTGTTTGCTAGGTATAGTGAACGTGATGAAGGTAAACATTGACTTCAGGTTTATATTTCCTGTTTGGCCACTGGTTGCGACGTTGGGCCACCATTAAAATAACATAGGGAAGTTATTTAGTCCAACAATCACTTTTTCAGAAATTCAGCATTACCTTAAAATTACCCACAATGCTCGTAACCATGAACGGAGAATGCACGATTTCAACTGGATCTAATTCCTACACAATATTTAGTCTATTTGAACAGGGATACATATAACATGCCTTTTATTGAAACTGATAATCACAATCATAATTCACGGTTTTCCACTGTATATGTGCGAGAATATCACATGAATACTGCCATTAATAAAGACACTGAATAACAACATCTGAGGTATCAACAGAGACAATATAAAGAACACACCAGGGCCGATAGTCATTTTCCAATCCCCGCCGTTGGTGAAGGCTCGCCAGTAATTTATACATGTTTTTAAAATAATTTCAATTTTGTAATTTATATTTTTAAAGTACTTAACTAATTATTCAATTGCATACGTTTCATATAACCCTACATATACATATATTTATAATTTTTCCAATTATTGCAGTAAAGTCTGAAACAATTTACCAATCAATGTCATAATTATGTTCATATAATCCTTCGCATTAAAAATAATCTCGTATTAATAATAAGCTGTTGCATATAATCACATCTTCATTTATTTTTTCAGTGTCTTGTTCTATTAATTACGAAATCATAATATTCTAGCATCAACTATACGGGATTGCGATATATTTATTTATGCTTGTCATTTATAGGGTAAATACTCAGACCCGGTTTCCAAAGTGACTTAATGTTGTTTCACCATATCATGTGACGCCGGCCCAGCATTAATCCAGCTTTGGGTCAACAGCTCGTTTATTGTGAGTGAATTGAACAAATGACAGGTGGCGAGGAAAGAGTGAATTTAGACGTTGACCTAGTCTTGTATGAATGTTATTGCACAATTTGCAACGCTGGCTTAACATTAAGTCAACATTGGTTCAACAAATCATATCTACTAGGTGTCCATTGACTGTGTCCATTGACTGGAACCGCTGTCAGATAGAGAACGATAGACAGTCTAATACGTGATATAATCGAAGGGGTTTTCTTTTCAAAGCGAGACCCAACGTTCTGCAAGAAATATTAAGCCGATTTTTTTGTCTATAGCACTAAACAGACTAAAGGCGGGCCTCGGAGTTCGAAACTCCTGTTCTAGTTTGTTTTATTTTAATATAGGGAACAATGCTTGAGTTTGAATATGTTGTACATTATGTCATAAATCCAGGTATCACTACAGATTTTAATAATAAACACAATATAGTATATCTAATAAGTGACTAGAAGAAAGAAGTGGGGTTAACATTAAATGGTATGCATCGAAGCAAGCAAACATGAGTATATCGATACAAGTCACCAGGAGATATGAGAATGTGGTGCTAATACAACTTACAACTTACCTAAGTGTCGCTATTTACCCAAAAGTTATAGGCCTACGAGAACATTACAACTATTGTAAAAACAAAAATAACGGAATAATGGGGATGCTTGTGTGCATAAATAAACTCCCGTGGGATTTTGATGGTTGAAATATGCCACCAATATGAAAATGTTCAGAATACACTACAGAAAAAAGTTTGATGGAGCTCGCAAATTGGTGTCAAAACCCTCTTTTGCAGCAAAATTTATAACGGCTGTCATGAAATGACTAAAGTTATAATATTTTCATCAATAATTGAGATAGAGACAAGATTATTTCATGAAACCATATGTTTTCGGTTTCAATCACAGCCGTCATTAAAACATCAATTTTAATACGCTTCGCGTCAAAATTGATATATTTTATTAGCCGATTAAATCACTGTTATTGGGAATGAAATGTGTGTTTGAACATGAAGATTTGCAAATGTTTGATCTCAAATTAAACAAATATGAGGTTTTTTTGAAACCACTCGAAGTTGTGGGTAGCGAGACACAACTTCAAGTTGGTGAAAATTTAAATAAATAAATAAATATAATATATACAAGTTATGCCTTGGCTACGGGTACATGCTGGAGTCACCTCAAATATTACAATATATAACTCTACATACTTTAGTTGCTGGAGGGTTGACAATTACCACACTGACATTGAGCACAATTAGCAGCTGTTGACAATTCAATTATAACACTTCACGAGCACGACATGTGGCATTC
Organism: Flabesymbios commensalis; assembly: GCA_964017125.1. Lineage (NCBI taxonomy): Eukaryota > Metazoa > Annelida > Polychaeta > Terebellida > Flabelligeridae > Flabesymbios > Flabesymbios commensalis. The sequence goes on along the minus strand of OZ024904.1, from coordinate 105,756,295 downwards.
TGTTACATTACATACGGTTTTATTCATATGATTACTTACGAATTCTAATATGGTGGGTGACAGAATTAGATGTACAGGTTGATTTATTTTTAATATATCTGTTATTTAAATTTTAGTCTGACTTATACTCAGTCTGACTTATAATCAGTGATTTTTGTTTATTCATGCAACATAAATATATTGACGACTATAACCTCTGGCGTAAACTTTTAGAGCTAGACTTTAATTATTTAAAAAAAAATGGGATCGAACTTGATATTCACTTTATTTAGTCAATTAACAAAAATATGTGTTGTTTTCAAAAGTGTACAAATTGTCTTTGTGAACTTCAAAAGCCATTTTCACAAAATCACGCAATTTCAGACTTCACATTTCTCTGACTTTTTTAAGTCATAGTTTTGGGGCTAAACACACTAAAAAGCTGTGATATACTATTTTAATGACAATTTTATGTCGATCCATGATCTGTTAATATCCCACATATTCAAAACAGCGACTTACAACTCATTTTACCAGATCAGGTCACAAATAGTAGACTCATACATACATACATACATACATACATACATACATACATACATACATACATACATACATACATACATACATACATACATACATACATACATACATACATACATACATACATACATACATACATACATACATACATACATACATACATACATACATACATACATACATACATACATACATACATACATACATACATACATACATACATACATACATACATACATACATACATACATACATACATACATACATACATACATACATACATACATACATACATACATACATACATACATACATACATACATACATACATACATACATACATACATACATACATACATACATACATACATACATACATACATACATACATACATACATACATACATACATACATACATACATACATACATACATACATACATACATACATACATACATACATACATACATACATACATACATACATACATACATACATACATACATACATACATACATACATACATACATACATACATACATACATACATACATACATACATACATACATACATACATACATACATACATACATACATACATACATACATACATACATACATACATACATACATACATACATACATACATACATACATACATACATACATACATACATACATACATACATACATACATACATACATACATACATACATACATACATACATACATACATACATACATACATACATACATACATACATACATACATACATACATACATACATACATACATACATACATACATACATACATACATACATACATACATACATACATACATACATACATACATACATACATACATACATACATACATACATACATACATACATACATACATACATACATACATACATACATACATACATACATACATACATACATACATACATACATACATACATACATACATACATACATACATACATACATACATACATACATACATACATACATACATACATACATACATACATACATACATACATACATACATACATACATACATACATACATACATACATACATACATACATACATACATACATACATACATACATACATACATACATACATACATACATACATACATACATACATACATACATACATACATACATACATACATACATACATACATACATACATACATACATACATACATACATACATACATACATACATACATACATACATACATACATACATACATACATACATACATACATACATACATACATACATACATACATACATACATACATACATACATACATACATACATACATACATACATACATACATACATACATACATACATACATACATACATACATACATACATACATACATACATACATACATACATACATACATACATACATACATACATACATACATACATACATACATACATACATACATACATACATACATACATACATACATACATACATACATACATACATACATACATACATACATACATACATACATACATACATACATACATACATACATACATACATACATACATACATACATACATACATACATACATACATACATACATACATACATACATACATACATACATACATACATACATACATACATACATACATACATACATACATACATACATACATACATACATACATACATACATACATACATACATACATACATACATACATACATACATACATACATACATACATACATACATACATACATACATACATACATACATACATACATACATACATACATACATACATACATACATACATACATACATACATACATACATACATACATACATACATACATACATACATACATACATACATACATACATACATACATACATACATACATACATACATACATACATACATACATACATACATACATACATACATACATACATACATACATACATACATACATACATACATACATACATACATACATACATACATACATACATACATACATACATACATACATACATACATACATACATACATACATACATACATACATACATACATACATACATACATACATACATACATACATACATACATACATACATACATACATACATACATACATACATACATACATACATACATACATACATACATACATACATACATACATACATACATACATACATACATACATACATACATACATACATACATACATACATACATACATACATACATACATACATACATACATACATACATACATACATACATACATACATACATACATACATACATACATACATACATACATACATACATACATACATACATACATACATACATACTTACATACTCACACCAGCTATGTCGTCGGCCATTTCGGTTGTGGGCCACTTTGATGCGCATATAACCCCTTTGTGAAAATGATTTATGGGTTAGTTTACGACTTTCTATCAATTTTGTTGAACATTATTATATTATCATAGTCAAGTCGAAATACCACAAAATATTATTCCTATGCGCATTTCGAGTTAAAATTGTTTGGAACTTTTATTAACCTAATTTGGATGTCCTGACTCCTAATATGCTGCTTGCAAAGCTATGTTTTGACTCTTTGAGCCCCAAAATCGCAAATTAAAATGACCACTGTTTTTGTTTGTAAAATAAAAGATTTACGTATTGTGTATGCAAATGAACATATAAACTCATATTGTATTATTAAATTAGTCACGTTTAAGGTATAAAAGTATGATTTTTTCAACTATCCTTTTGGTTACTAGAAGCTACATTTATCTTTAACACACATTTTATTATTTAATAGAGTAGGCGTCTACTTTTTTAGAACATTCACAATTTACCTAAATAATTATTAATGTTGTAGGTTGGAAATTTTTGTACACCACTTTGAGTCCTACAATCCATTCATTGTGCTAATCGGTGAAAACGAAGGACATATAATGATATATTGAAAATAAATTGTTAACTCTTCATTAAATTACCTAATCGTCAGGTCCGTATTTCACTTTATGATTCTAATTTGGGTGTCCTGCGTAGAGAGATGATGTTTGCCAAGCTGTATTTGAACGATTTTTTTCAATGGGCTCAGTATTTTAAAGCTTTGAAATGACATATAATAATCCTATTGGGAAAACCTTCGTTTTCCCTTAGGGTTTACTGTCCTCGTCACTTTTCAACATATTAAGATAATAACTATCGCTACTTTTTCACAGTCTTCTGAATTATACATTTTCCAGATATATATTAAAGCAGGTGCGTTGTTTCATTTAGTGTCATTCATCAATGATAGCTTTGTCATGACAGCCCCATTCCGTTGAACGTTGCCAAAGTTGCGAATATGGGTGGGCATATATGGGTGTTGTTACACAGTTGTTTTGTGGGGCAGTCTAGTGCCAATCGTGATTTAGATATACATTCAGTATAGTAGGGTGCCTCCGTGATAGAGCTGTAGCGTGTTCGACCTCAGATCGCTAGTGCCTGAATTTCGAATCCTGTGTCTGGATGGCATCTCACCATCCTCAGAATATTTTCCTTGTCTAGTTTAGCCTATATGAGAACAACGGTGGCCTTAAGCCCCATTTATTCATTAATTTATTCATTCATTCATTCATCCAGCAAATCCACTCATTAATTAATTAAATAAATCATTCATTCATTCATTCATTCATTCATTCATTCATTCATTCATTCATTCATTCTTTCATTCATTCATTCATTCATTCATTCATTCATTCATTCATTCATTAGCATTACAACTGTATTTTTTAGAACATAACCGTGTAATTCAACCCCATAATGATGATAATGACTGTACATGTTATTTATTCACGTTCATCCACATATATTACATTGTCGTACATTCCCTGGCTAAGGGGGGGTGTTTAAGCCATGTTGAAAATGTCTTATCTTTTGTGAAGAAATAACAAACGAGGCCTGCGCATAACTTGTTGAATATATCGATTTATATTTAAATATACTGTTAATCGAGTATATCTTCAATTGGCTTTTTATTTTTTTATGACGATAACATAAATCAGTGATTAGAACCATTTTTCTAATTACTGGTAATATGTTTGTATAACGCTGAATCCCTGATGCCGATGCAAAGTTTATCTCGCATATCCGACAATCACCCAGCATTAAACCAACGTTTGCCAGTTGAGAAGGCCAGTCGGCACGTGTGTTGACAAGTTTGTTTAATTAATCAAGCAATTTATTCTATACAATGCAGTACAAATCCGTAGAATGTGCAAACTTAAGGAGAAGTGTAGTTACACGCCTTTTTAATATTGTCTAGTTACACAGCTGTTTTGTGGGGCAGTCTAGTTACACAGCTGTTTTGTGGGGCAGTCTAGTTACACAGCTGTTTTGTGGGACAGTCTAGTTACACAGCTGTTTTGTGGGACAGTCGAGTTACACTGCTGCTTTGTGGGACAGTCTAGTTACAAAGATGTTTTGTGGGACAGTCTAGTTACATAGATGTTTTGTGGGGCAGTCTAGTTACACAGATGTTTTGTGGGGCAGTCTAGTTACACAGCTGTTTTGTTGGACAGTCTAGTTACACAGCTGTTTTGTGGGGCAGTCTTGTTACACAGATGTTTTGTGGGGCAGTCTTGTTACACAGATGTTTTGTGGGGCAGTCTTGTTACACAGCTGTTTTGTGGAGCAGTCTTGTTACACAGCTGTTTTGTTGTCACCGGGCTGAGACTGCAGCTGGATGCGGCATGGACATGGTCCTAGTGGTGGCACCGGGCTGAGACTGCAGCTGGATGCGGCATGGACATGGTCCTAGTGGTGGCACCGGGCTGAGACTGCAGCTGGATGCGGCATGGACATGGTCCTAGTGGTGTCACCGGGCTAAGACTGCAGCTGGATGCGGCATGGACATGGTCCTAGTGGTGTCACCGGGCTGAGACTGCAGCTGGATGCGGCATGGACATGGTCCTAGTGGTGGCACCGGGCTGAGACTGCAGCTGGATGCGGCATGGACATGGTCCTAGTGGTGTCACCGGGCTGAGACTGCAGCTGGATGCGGCATGGACATGGTCATAGTGGTGGCACCGGGCTGACCATGGATGCAAACCAGATGAAGATCTGGTCCCTAAGTGTAGGTGTATTCAGTGACTTGACAGGTCAGGTGAAAATTATGGGTGGTAGTGACAAGTAAAGACCACGCAGAAAGAAGAAGCCCCATCTCGCATCACTTCTGACGAGAAAGACAGGAAGGAGGCACTGCGTGAAACGTTGTCACTGTGCATCAACCCATTTAATCCCGATGAACATCAACTGGTCAGCTAGCACCTCAAGAGGTCAATATAAATAATGCAAAGCAGATTAGAAAAATTCAATTGAAAGCCATTCGTGCACCATTGGAGGCCCACTGGATTTTATAGAGCAATTAAATAGGAGTTTATCCCATTTGATGTGAATCAGAAGCACATCTTAAAGGCGGGGAAATCGTGCCTGACCACAAATTGATACACTCCGGCTGTAGAACCTGTCGTGAGTGAGAGTGATCTATTTTTTGGGTCTTCTTGGGCATGAACTATCCCCTTACCATGCCACTGTGCTTGCGGATAATGTAGCAATGCGTGTTTCAACGGGCAAAACCACATTAAATTCAAAACTTGAGGTGAATGTCAATCACGCAGTAAATTACCTGAAAAGTCAGTCATCGTCGTTGATTTCGCTGCCATAATGGTGTGGACACATACTATACCGGGACGACTTTCAATTAAGACTGATAAACATATTATACGAGGACGACATCAAATAATAATGATAAACATACTATACCGGGAGACCTCAAATTAATACTGATAAACATACTATACCACGACGACCTCAAATAATACTGATGAACATACTATACCGGGACGACCTCAAATTATACTGAAAAACATACTACAACGGGACGATCGCAAATAATACTGATAAACATACTGTACGGGGACGACATCAAACAATACTGATGAAGATACTACACCGGGACGACCTAAAAAAATACTGATAAACATACTATACCTGGACGATCTCAAATAATACTGATAACCATATTACAACGGGACGACCTCAAATTAATACTGATAAAAATACTATACCGCGACGACCTCAAATTAATACTGATAAACATACTATACCGTGACGACCTCAAAATAATACTCATAAACATACTATACCAGGACGACCTCAAGTAATACTGATAAACATACTACAACGGACGACCTCAAATAATACTGATAAACATGTTATACCGTGACGACCTCAAATTAATACTCATAAACATACTATACCGGGACGACCTCAAATAATACTGATAAATATACTACAACGGGACGACCTCAAATAATACTGATAAACATATTATACCGTGACGAACCTCAAATAATACTGATAAACATACTACAACGGGACGACCTCAAATAATACTGATAAACATATTATACCGTGACGACCTCAAATTAATACTCGTAAACATACTATACCAGGACGACCTCAAATAATACTGATAAACATACTATAACGGGACGACCTCAAATAATACTGATAAACATACTATACCGCGACGACCTCAAATAATACTGATAAACATACTCTACCGGTACGACCTCAAATTAAGACTGATAAACATACTACACCGGGACGACCTCAAATTATACTGATAAACATATTATACCGTGACGACCTCAAATTATACTGGTAAACATACTACAACGGGACGACCTCAAATTAATACTCATAAACATACTATACCGCGACGACCTCAAATTAATACTGATAAACATACTACACCGGGACGACCTCAAATTATACTGATAAACATACTACAGCGAGACGACCTCAAATAATAGTGATGAACATACTACACCGGAACGACCTCAAATGAATACGTTGTCTGATGTTGACCTGACACAATATATTTTTTATATGAATATCACAACCAGGACGTTCTCAAATTATACTCATAAACATACTACAACGGGACGACCTCAAATTAATACTGATAAACATACTATACCGGGACGACCTCAAATTAAGATATATAAACATACTACAACGTGACGACCTCAAATTAATACTCATAAACATACTATACCGGGACGACCTCAAATAATACTGATGAACATACTACAACCGGACGACCTCAAATTAATACTGATAAACATACTATACCGGGACGACCTCAAATAATACTGGTAAACATACTATACGGGGAAGACCTCAAATATTACTGATAAACATACTATAACGGGACGACCTCAAATAATACTGATAAACATACTATACGGGGAAGACCTCAAATACTACTGATAAACATACTATACCGGGACGACCTCAAATTAATACCTGTAAACATGCTACACCGAGACGACCTCAAATTAATACTGATAACCATACTACAACGTGACGACCTCAAATTGATACTCATAAACATACTATACCGGGACGACCTCAAATAATACTCATAAACATACTACAACAGGACGACCTCAAATAATACTGATAAAAATACTACACCGGGACGACCTCTATTAATACTGATAAACATACTACAACTGGACGACCTCTATTAATACTGATGATCATACTATACGGGAAAGACCTCAAATAATACTGATAAACATACTACAACGGGACGACCTCAAAAAATACTAATAAACACTATACGGGGAAGGCCTCAAAATAATACTGATAAACATACTATACCGGGACGACCTCAAATTAATATCTGTAAACATACTAAGTTATAAATACTGATAACCATACTATGTTGGGGCGACTTGAAATAATACTAATACACATACTACACCGGGGCGACCTCAAAGAATACTGATAAGCATACTACTCCAGGACGACCTCAAATTATAATGATAAACATACTACACGGGGAAGACTTCAAAATATACTGTTAAACTTATTACACCGGGACGACCTCAAATTATACTGATAAACATACTATACCGGGATGACCTCAAATTATACTGATAAACATACTACAACGGGACGACCTCAAATAATACTGATAACCATACTATACGGGGACGACCTCAAATAATACTGGTAAACATACTACAGCGGGACGACCTCAAATAATACTGATAACCATACTATACGGGGACGACCTCAAATAATACTGGTAAACATACTACACCGGGACGACCTCACATAGTAGTGATAAACATACTACACCGGGACGACCTCAAATAGTAGTGATAAACATACTACACCGGGACGATCTCAAATGAATACGTTGTCTGATGTTGGCCTGACACAATATATTTTTATGAATATCACAACCGGGACGACCTAAAAAAATACTGATAAGCATACTATACCGGGACGACCCAAATTAAGACAGATAAACATACTACAACGCGACGGCCTCAAATTAATACTCATAAAAATACTATACCGGGACGACCTCAAATAATATTGATAAACATACTACAACAGGATGACCTCAAATTAATACTGATAAACATACTAGGGCCTACAACGTGACGACCTCATATTAAGACAGATAAACATACTACAACGTGACGACCTCAAATTAATACTCATAACCATACTATACCGGGACGACCTCAAATAATACTCATAAACATACTATACCGGGACGACTTCAAATTAATACTGATAAACATACTGTACCGGGACGACCTCAAATAATACTGATAAACATACTACAACTGGACGACCTCTCTTAATATTGATGATCATACTATTCGGGAAAGACCTCAAATAATACTGAAAACATATTACACCGGGACGACCTCAAATAATACTGATAAACATACTATACCGGGACAACCTCAAATTATACTGAGAAACATACTAGAACGGGACGACCTCAAATAATACTGATTTATAAACATACTACAACGGGACGACCTCAAATTATACTGATAAACATACTACACCGGGACGACCTCAAAATATACTGATAAACATACTATACCAGGACGCCCTCAAATTATACTGATAAACATACTATACCGGGACGACCTCAAATTAATACTGATAAACATACTACAGCGGGACGACCTCAAATAATACTGATAAACATACTACACCGGGACGACCTCAAATAATAGTGATGAACATACTATGCCTGGACGACCTTAAATTAATACTGATAAAAATACTATGCGGGGATGACCTCAAATTAATACTGATAAACATACTATACCAGGACGACTTCAAATTAATACTGATAAAAATACTATACCGGGACGACCTCAAATAATACTGATAAACATACTATACCGGGACGACCTCAAATTAATAATAATAAACATGCTACAGCGAGACGACCTCAAATAATAGTGATGAACATACTACACCGGAACGACCTCAAATGAATACGTTGTCTGATGTTGACCTGATACAATATATTTTTTTTATGAATATCACAACCAGGACGTTCTCAAATTATACTAATAAGCATACTACAACGGGACGACCTCAAATTAATACTGATAAACATACTATACCGGGACGACATCAAATTAAGATATATAAACATACTACAACGTGACGACCTCAAATTAATACTCATAAACATACTATACCGGGACGACCTCAAATAATACTGATAAACATACTACAACTGGACGACCTCAAATTAATACTGATAAACATACTATACCGGGACGACCTCAAATAATACTGGTAAACATACTATACGGGGAAGACCTCAAATATTACTGATAAACATACTATAAGGGGACGACCTCAAATAATACTGATAAACATACTATACGGGGAAAACCTCAAATTATACTAATAAACATACCACACCAGGACGACCTCAAATAATACTGGTAAACTTATTACACCGGGACGACCTCAAATAATACTGATGAATATACTATACCGACACAACCTCAAATGAATATTGATAAACATACTACAACGGGACGACCTCAAATTATACTGAAAAACATACTACAACGGGACGACCTTAAATAAACTGATAACAATACTATACGGGGACGACATCAAATAATACTGGTAAACATACTGCACGAGACGACCTCAAATAATACTGATGAATATACTATACCGGCACAACCTCAAATTAATACTGATAAACATACTAAACTGGGACGACCTCAAATTATACTGATAAATTTATTACACCGGGACGACCTCAAGTTATACTAATAAACATACTATACCGGGACGACCTAAAATAATACTGATAAACATACTACACCGGGACGACCACAAATCATACTGATAAACATACTACACCGGGACGACCTCAAATAATACTGATAAACATACTACACCGGGACGACCTCAAAATATACTGATAAACATACTATACCAGGACGCCCTCAAATTATACTGATAAACATACTATACCAGGACGCCCTCAAATTATACTGATAAACATACTATACCGGGACGACCTCAAATTAATACTGATAAACATACTACACCGGGACGACCTCAAATAATACTGATAAGCATACTACACGGGACGACCTCAAATAATAGCGATGAACATACTATGCCTGGACGACCTTAAATTAATACTGATGAACATACTATGCGGGGATAACCTCAAATTAATACTGATAAACATACTATACCAGGACGACCTCAAATTAATACTGATAAAAATACTATACCGGGACGACCTCAAATAATACTGATAAACATACTATACCGGGACGACCTCAAATTAATACGAATAAACATGCTACAGCGAAACGACCTCAAATAATAGTGATGAACATACTACACCGGAACGACCTCAAATGAATACGTTGTCTGATGTTGACCTGAAACAATATATTTTTTTTATGAATATCACAACCAGGACGTTCTCAAATTATACTCATAAGCATACTACAACGGGACGACCTCAAATTAATACTGATAAACATACTATACCGGGACGACATCAAATTAAGATATATAAACATACTACAACGTGACGACCTCAAATTAATACTCATAAACAAACTATACCGGGACGACCTCAAATAATACTGATAAACATACTACAACCGGACGACCTCAAATTAATACTGATAAACATACTATACCGGGACGACCTCAAATAATACTGGTAAACATACTATACGGGGAAGACCTGAAATATTACTGATAAACATACTATAAGGGGACGACCTCAAATAATACTGATAAACATACTATACGGGGAAAACCTCAAATTATACTAATAAACATACCACACCAGGACGACCTCAAATAATACTGGTAAACTTATTACACCGGGACGACCTCAAATAATACTGATGAATATACTATACCGACACAACCTCAAATGAATATTGATAAACATACTACAACGGGACGACCTCAAATTATACTGAAAAACATACTACAACGGGACGACCTTAAATAAACTGATAACAATACTATACGGGGACGACATCAAATAATACTGGTAAACATACTGCACGAGACGACCTCAAATAATACTGATGAATATACTATACCGGCACAACCTCAAATTAATACTGATAAACATACTAAACTGGGACGACCTCAAATTATACTGATAAATTTATTACACCGGGACGACCTCAAGTTATACTAATAAACATACTATACCGGGACGACCTAAAATAATACTGATAAACATACTACACCGGGACGACCACAAATCATACTGATAAACATACTACACCGGGACGACCTCAAATAATACTGATAAACATACTACACCGGGACGACCTCAAAATATACTGATAAACATACTATACCAGGACGCCCTCAAATTATACTGATAAACATACTATACCAGGACGCCCTCAAATTATACTGATAAACATACTATACCGGGACGACCTCAAATTAATACTGATAAACATACTACACCGGGACGACCTCAAATAATACTGATAAGCATACTACACGGGACGACCTCAAATAATAGCGATGAACATACTATGCCTGGACGACCTTAAATTAATACTGATGAACATACTATGCGGGGATAACCTCAAATTAATACTGATAAACATACTATTCCAGGACGACCTCAAATTAATACTGATAAAAATACTATACCGGGACGACCTCAAATAATACTGATAAACATACTATACCGGGACGACCTCAAATTAATACTAATAAACATGCTACAGCGAAACGACCTCAAATAATAGTGATGAACATACTACACCGGAACGACCTCAAATGAATACGTTGTCTGATGTTGACCTGACACAATATATTTTTTTTATGAATATCACAACCAGGACGTTCTCAAATTATACTCATAAGCATACTACAACGGGACGACCTCAAATTAATACTGATAAACATACTATACCGGGACGACATCAAATTAAGATATATAAACATACTACAACGTGACGACCTCAAATTAATACTCATAAACATACTATACCGGGACGACCTCAAATAATACTGATAAACATACTACAACCGGACGACCTCAAATTAATACTGATAAACATACTATACCGGGACGACCTCAAATAATACTGGTAAACATACTATACGGGAAAGACCTCAAATATTACTGATAAACATACTATAACGGGACAACATCAAATAATACTGATAAACATACGATACGGGGAAGACCTCAAATACTACTGATAAACATACTATAACGGGACGACCTCAAATTAGTACCTGTAAACATGCTACACCGAGACGACTTAAAATTAATACTGATAACCATACTACACGGGACGACCTCAAGTTATAAATACTGATAACCATACTATGTTGGGGCGACTTGAAATAATACTAATACACATACTACACCGGGGCGACCTCAAAGAATACTGATAAGCATACTACACCAGGACGACCTCAAATTATAATGATAAACATACTACACGGGGGAGACTTCAAAATATACTGTTAAACTTATTACACCGGGACGACCTCAAATTATACTGATAAACATACTACAACGGGACGACCTCAAATAATACTGATAACCATACTATACGGGGACGACCTCAAATAATACTGGTAAACATACTACAACGGGACGACCTCAAATAATACTGATAACCATACTATACGGGGACGACCTCAAATAATACTGGTAAACATACTACACCGGGACGACCTCACATAGTAGTGATAAACATACTACACCGGGACGACCTCAAATAGTAGTGATAAACATACTACACCGGGACGATCTCAAATGAATACGTTGTCTGATGTTGGCCTGACACAATATATTTTTATGAATATCACAACCGGGACGACCTAAAAAAATACTGATAAGCATACTATACCGGGACGACCCAAATTAAGACAGATAAACATACTACAACGCGACGGCCTCAAATTAATACTCATAAACATACTATACCGGGACGACCTCAAATAATATTGATAAACATACTACAACAGGATGACCTCAAATTAATACTGATAAACATACTAGGGCCTACAACGTGACGACCTCATATTAAGACAGATAAACATACTACAACGTGACGACCTCAAATTAATACTCATAACCATACTATACCGGGACGACCTCAAATAATACTCATAAACATACTATACCGGGACAACTTCAAATTAATACTGATAAACATACTGTACCGGGACGACCTCAAATAATACTGATAAACATACTATACGGGGATGACCTCAAATAATACTGATAAACATACTATACCGGGACGACCTCAAATAATACTGATAAACATACTATGCGGGGATGACCTCAAATAATACTGATAAACATAGTTATACGGAGACGACCTCAAATAACACTGATAAAGATACTATAACGGGACGACCTCAAATAATGCTGATAAACATACTAAAAGGGACGACCTCAAATTATACTGATAAACATACTATACCGGGACGACCTCAAAGTAGTTTTTGAAATATTATAACACTTTATCTGCAAGTTATGTAATTTATTTTTCACGTACTTGAAGTTGTGCTCCGCTACTGCGATCCTCAACTTCAAGTGAAAACAACTTTCAGAAAAAAAATCAATTTGCACTTTCAACCCCCAGTAAAGCACAAAAGGACGTACACATAGTATAGTTAACACTTAAGTAACGCTCTTGGGGGGTATAAGTAGAAAATGAAATTAGTTTAATTATTGTTTTTTTTACCAATGCGAATGTAGAAAAACACCTGATTTTTTCATGGGCATCCGTTTCTTTTGTGCGACTACCGCACTGTCTAGAGACATAATCGTTGCATGTCACTTCCGGTTGCAGACCATTTATTAAAGTAAACATTTGTAAATCATGTCAGCCCACAAAGTAAAACGTAATGTAAAGGTTCATTGAATACAGACGTGATTTTAAAAGCTTGATTACCATCTTTGCAATGCTGGTGACATAACCTAACACGTATAACAGAATTAAATCAAACAAACATTGCAGACTCTATCAAAAATAAAATATATTTAAGCTCTTTTTGTACAAATATAAAGAAAACATGTATGTTGAGACTAGTCAAACAACAAGGTTATTAGCATCCGTAGTTGATACATAATTTAAAAACACAATCTAATTTGTTGACATTAAAAATTTTGAATAATAAATAAAAAACTACCACTAAGGAGTGCACACCTGTAAATGTTGCACATGCGCCCGATTTTGGCGGGAATACGGTTGCATGTAAAATTTGTTTATGGTTGCATGCTAGTGAAAAATTGAGATATTAGATATGGCTCTCATAATAAATAAATAAATACACAAAAATTATATTACAATATAAAGCTATTTTTTAAATTTAAATTCCCAGAATCGAAAATGTAGACGTAAACGGCATAATAAAGTTAATCATGTTTTTTTAAATTACAAATAATCTAGCCCAGCCGTATTTAACATCGATATACCCGCCTGCAATTGGTAGCACCAGGTTATACTCCCAATGCATTAGGGTACCCAGGTGCAGAACATCACTTTTCAAAAATTCATAATTACTATCAACTATGAGACACTGGAATGGCCTTGACATCGATGTGCGTAATTCAAACAGTTTAAATATCTTCAAAAATGAATTTAAATTACTTTTTCAGTTTTCACCACCACTAAATTATATGTACACTGGGTACTGATACCGTAACACATTTATTTACCACACTAGACTTCGACTTGGTATGTCATCATGCTATGCAACCCGTTCACCTCTTTTACATGCAACGCCGTACCCTGAGCCAACACGACACCGAAGAGCAACGCCGTACCCTGAGCCAACACGACACCGAAGAGCAACGCCGTACCCTGAGCCAACACGACACTGAAGAGCAACGCCGTACCCTGAGCCAACACGACACCGAAGAGCAACGCCGTACCCTGAGCCAACACGACACCGAAGAGCAACGCCGTACCCTGAGCCAACACGACACTGAAGAGCAACGCCGTACCCTGAGCCAACACGACACTGAAGAGCAACGCCGTACCCTGAGCCAACACGACACCGAACAGCTTATAATCCAACGCCGTACCCTGAGCCAACACGGCACCGAACAGCTTATAATCCAACGCCGTACTTTGAGCCAACACGACACCGAACAGCAACGCCGTACCCTGAGCCAACACGACACCGAAGAGCAACGCCGTACCCTGAGCCAACACGACACCGAAGAGCAACGCCGTACCCTGAGCCAACACGACACTGAAGAGCAACACCGTACCCTGAACCAACACGACACCGAAGAGCAACACCGTACCCTGAGCCAACACGACACTGAAGAGCAACGCCGTACCCTGAGCCAACACGACACCGAAGAGCAACGCCGTACCCTGAACCAACACGACACCGAAGAGCAACGCCGTACCCTGAGCCAACACGACACCGAAGAGCAACGCCGTACCCTGAGCCAACACGACACCGAAGAGCAACGCCGTACCCTGAGCCAACACGACACTGAAGAGCAACGCCGTACCCTGAGCCAACACGACACCGAAGAGCAACGCCGTACCCTGAGCCAACACGACACCGAAGAGCAACGCCGTACCCTGAGCCAACACGACACCGAAGAGCAACGCCGTACCCTGAACCAACACGACACCGAAGAGCAGCGCCGTACCCTGAACCAACACGACACCGAAGAGCAACGCCGTACCCTGAGCCAACACGACACCGAAGAGCAACGCCGTACCCTGAGCCAACACGACACCGAACAGCTTATAATCCAACGCCGTACCCTGAGCCAACACGACACCGAAGAGCAACGCCGTACCCTGAGCCAACACGACACCGAAGAGCAACGCCGTACCCTGAGCCAACACGACACTGAACAGCTTATAATCCAACGCCGTACCCTGAGCCAACACGACACCGAAGAGCAACGCCGTACCCTGAGCCAACACGACACCGAAGAGCAACGCCGTACCCTGAGCCAACACGACACTGAAGAGCAACGCCGTACCCTGAGCCAACACGACACTGAAGAGCAACGCCGTACCCTGAGCCAACACGACACCGAACAGCTTATAATCCAACGCCGTACCCTGAGCCAACACGACACCGAACAGCTTATAATCCAACGCCGTACCCTGAGCCAACACGACACCGAACAGCAACGCCGTACCCTGAGCCAACACGACACTGAAGAGCAACACCGTACCCTGAACCAACACGACACCGAAGAGCAACACCGTACCCTGAGCCAACACGACACTGAAGAGCAACGCCGTACCCTGAGCCAACACGACACCGAAGAGCAACGCCGTACCCTGAACCAACACGACACCGAAGAGCAACGCCGTACCCTGAGCCAACACGACACCGAAGAGCAACGCCGTACCCTGAGCCAACACGACACCGAAGAGCAACGCCGTACCCTGAGCCAACACGACACTGAAGAGCAACGCCGTACCCTGAGCCAACACGACACCGAAGAGCAACGCCGTACCCTGAGCCAACACGACACCGAAGAGCAACGCCGTACCCTGAGCCAACACGACACCGAAGAGAAACGCCGTACCCTGAACCAACACGACACCGAAGAGCAACGCCGTACCCTGAACCAACACGACACCGAAGAGCAACGCCGTACCCTGAGCCAACACGACACCGAAGAGCAACGCCGTACCCTGAGCCAACACGACACCGAACAGCTTATAATCCAACGCCGTACCCTGAGCCAACACGGCACCGAACAGCTTATAATCCAACGCCGTACCCTGAGCCAACACGACACCGAACAGCTTATAATCCAACGCCGTACCCTGAGCCAACACGACACCGAAGAGCTTATAATAACATATGTTGTATATTAACATGCGAGAAATTATTCTGCCTCGGGCTGTAGTGTATTGACTGAATTGGCGAATTAGATCATTTCGAATGTAGATGGGCCTACCCAGCACAGTTGAGGTCTATGATATATATATAATAGTGAACGGGGTCAGTCAGGGCGGGAAAGTTTAGAGGTTGATCTGTGGGACTGTGTCAATTTGGATATAGGTCTGCACGAAAATTGTGTCATGAAGTGTAGGCCTACGCCTGCACAATATACATACAAATGACGTGCATAGCGTTAGGCCACGGCAACATCTAGATAGATTATAAATCAACATAGACCACCTGGCTCAACAACACTACCCTTGAGCTCCATTTGAATAATTAATAATACACGACCACGTGATTAAACCAATAATTGCACGATAAAAAGCTGCACTAAGCCTCATAACACTTTGCCTACATTCATAATTAGTGATATTTGCACGACTGGTAACAACAAATATTATGTTTAATACAATACAATACAATACAATACAATACAATACAATACAATACAATACAATACAATACAATACAATACAATACAATACAATACAATGCAATACAATACAATACAATACAATACAATACAATACAATACAATACAATGCAATGCAATGCAATGCAATGCAATGCAATGCAATGCAATGCAATGCAATGCAATGCAATGCAATGCAATGCAATGCAATGCAATGCAATGCAATGCAATGCAATGCAATGCAGTGCAATGCAATATATACAAGAGACACTGGACGTTACAGAATGTATATCAGATTACAACATAATTCTATCATAACAACACTATGTACTTGATTCACTTAAAGCGCCCACTCTCGATAATAAAGTGTTGAAATGGTTTAAATATCTTAACATTTTAATCAACTCTAACATCATTAGATTTTTTCAGGACAATATTTACAAATGCTAGTGGTTCAGTATACAGTGACTGCGGCCATATCTGTGACTAACGCCCGGTAGGTCCGGTAGTGCTGGTATTTCAAACTGGCACCTGTTCTAAGGGACACTCATGCAGTTCTCGTGAAAAGATAGGTTCAGGTCAAGGAAGAGTTAAGAAATATGACTATTTGTCGTGATAATCTGATATATTATTGGCCGCGCATGTCTTCTATTCAAAGGCCATTGTGAGTGTGTCGTGTATTCTTAATATTATCATTATACACCTACTTGTTGACCTCCTTTCCGTGCTGCTCTTTGTCCGGTAGAAACTGGCTTCAAATCAAACTAACACTTTTAGCACTAAGCGCATCTATGCATGGTCGTTCACACGGGCAATTCGGATATGTCTAGGCGGTGACAATCACTGCCATCGAGTGAACCAATGATGTCTGCCGCGAATTCCATCTACTCGATTACTTTTTTGCAAAAACATAAGTTATCAAATTATGAAAAGGCACGTAACGCTACTAATAACTTCATTCGTTTTGCTCTAAATCATTTTGTTTTGCTGAGTAGAATAAGAATATTCTTATTCTTATTATTCATTACTTTTAATGGATATAGCTCAATTTTTTTTAATTTATTCCGTTTTTATGTTATACTTTATGTGTTAATATAAACGTTTGGAAATTATTGTTAGCCGTCAAACAAGCATTCTGTAGATTCCAAAAATTATAATTGTTAATTTAAGCTATGTGTGGGGGTCATGGGGGTGGGTGGTCAGGTGAATATAGTCGGTCCTATTTAAGCTATGTGTGGTGGTCAGGTGAATATAGTCGGTCCTAAATTTAAGCTATGTGTGGGGGTCAGGTGAATATAGTCGGTCCTAAATTTAAGCTATGTGTGGAGGTCAGGTGAATATAGTCGGTCCTAAATTTAAGCTATGTGTGGTGGTCAGGTGAATATAGTCGGTCCTATTTAAGCTATGTGTGGGGGTCAGGTGAATATAGTCGGTCCTAAATTTAAGCTATGTTTGGGGGTCAGGTGAATATAGTCGGTCCTATTTAAGCTATGTGTGGGGGTCAGGTGAATATAGTCGGTCCTATTTAAGCTATGTGTGGGGGTCAGGTGGATATAGTCGGTCCTAAATTTACACTATGTGTGGTGGTCAGGTGAATATAGTCGGTCCTAAATTTAAGCTATGTGTGGGGGTCAGGTGAATATAGTCGGTGCTAAATTTAAGCTATGTGTTGGGGTCAGGTGAATATAGTCGGTCCTATTTAAGCTATGTGTGGAGGTCAGGTGAATATAGTCGGTGCTAAATTTAAGCTATGTGTTGGGGTCAGGTGAATATAGTCGGTGCTAAATTTAAGCTATGTGTTGGGGTCAGGTGAATATAGTCGGTCCTATTTAAGCTATGTGTGGAGGTCAGGTGAATATAGTCGGTGCTAAATTTAAGCTATGTGTTGGGGTCAGGTGAATATAGTCGGTGCTAAATTTAAGCTATGTGTGGAGGTCAGGTGAATATAGTCGGTCCTAAGATTAAGCTATGTTTGGGGGTCAGGTGATTATAGTCGGTCCTAAATTTAAGCTATGTGTGGTGGTCAGGTGAATATAGTCGGTCCTATTTAAGCTATGTGTGGAGGTCAGGTGAATATAGTCGGTCCTAAGTTTAAGCTATGTTTGGTGGTCAGGTGACTATAGTCGGTCCTAAATTTAAGCTATGTGTGGGGGTCAGGTGAATATAGTCGGTGCTAAATTTAAGCTATGTGTTGGGGTCAGGTGAATATAGTCGGTCCTATTTAAGCTATGTGTGGAGGTCAGGTGAATATAGTCGGTGCTAAATTTAAGCTATGTGTTGGGGTCAGGTGAATATAGTCGGTGCTAAATTTAAGCTATGTGTTGGGGTCAGGTGAATATAGTCGGTCCTATTTAAGCTATGTGTGGTGGTCAGGTGAATATAGTCGGTCCTAAATTCAAGCTATGTGTGGGAGTCAGGTGAATATAGTCGGTCCTATTTAAGCTATGTGTGGGGGTCAGGTGAATATAGTCGGTCCTTTTTAAGCTATGTGTGGTGGTCAGGTGAATTTAGTCGGTCCTAAATTTAAGCTATGCGTGGGAGTCAGGTGAATATAGTTGGTCCTATTTAAGCTATGTGTGGTGGTCAGGTGAATATAGTCGGTCCTATTTAAGCTATGTGTGGGAGTCAGGTGAATATAGTTGGTCCTATTTAAGCTATGTGTGGGGGTCAGGTGAATATAGTCGGTCCTATTTAAGCTATGTGTGGGAGTCAGGTGAATATAGTTGGTCCTATTTAAGCTATGTGTGGGAGTCAGGTGAATATAGTCGGTCCTATTTAAGCTATGTGTGGGAGTCAGGTGAATATAGTTGGTCCTATTTAAGCTATGTGTGGGGGTCAGGTGAATATAGTCGGTCCTATTTAAGCTATGTGTGGGAGTCAGGTGAATATAGTTGGTCCTATTTAAGCTATGTGTGGGAGTCAGGTGAATATAGTCGGTCCTATTTAAGCTATGTGTGGGAGTCAGGTGAATATAGTTGGTCCTATTTAAGCTATGTGTGGAGGTCAGGTGAATATAGTCGGTCCTATTTAAGCTATGTTTGGGGGTCAGGTGAATATAGTCGGTCCTAAATTTAAGCTATGTGTGGGGGTCAGGTGAATATAGTCGGTCCTATTTAAGCTATGTGTGGGGGTCAGGTGAATATAGTCGGTCCTAAATTTAAGCTATGTGTGGGAGTCAGGTGAATATAGTCGGTCCTAAATTTAAGCTATGTGTGGTGGTCAGGTGACTATAGTCGGTCCTATTTAAGCTATGTGTGGGGGTCAGGTGAATATAGTCGGTCCTAAATTTAAGCTATGTGTGGGGGTCAGGTGAATATAGTCGGTCCTAATTTTAAGCTATGTGTGGGGGTCAGGTGAATATAGTCGGTCCTAAATTTAAGCTATGTGTGGGGGTCAGGTGAATATAGTCGGTTCAATTTAAGCTAAGTGTGGGGGTCAGGTGAATATAGGCGGTCCTATTTAAGCTATGTTTGGGGGTCAGGTGAATATAGTCGGTTCAATTTAAGCTAAGTGTGGGGGTCAGGTGAATATAGTCGGTCCTATTTAAGCTATGTTTGGGGGTCAGGTGAATACAGTCGGTCCTATTTAAGCTATGTGTGGGGGTCAGGTGAATATAGTCGGTCCTAAATTTAATCTATGTGTGGGGGTCAGGTGAATATAGTCGGTCCTAAATTTAAGCTATGTGTGGTGGTCAGGTGAATATAGTCGGTCCTATTTAAGCTATGTGTGGGGGTCAGGTGAATATAGTCGGTCCTAAATTTAATCTATGTGTGGGGGTCAGGTGAATATAGTCGGTCCTAAGTTTAAGCTATGTGTGGGGGTCAGGTGAATATAGTCGGTCCTAAATTTAAGCTATGTGTGGTGGTCAGGTGAATATAGTTGGTCCTATTTAAGCTATGTGTGGGGGTCAGGTGAATATAGTCGGGCCTATTTAATCTATGTGTGGGGGTCAGGTGAATATAGTCGGTCCTAAATTTAATCTATGTGTGGGGGTCAGGTGAATATAGTCGGTCCTAAATTTAATCTATGTGTGGGGGTCAGGTGAATATAGTCGGTTCAATTTAAGCTAAGTGTGGGGGTCAGGTGAATATAGTCGGGCCTATTTAATCTATGTGTGGGGGTCAGGTGAATATAGTCGGTCCTAAGTTTAAGCTATGTGTGGGGGTCAGGTGAATATAGTCGGTTCAATTTAAGCTAAGTGTGGGGGTCAGGTGAATATAGTCGGGCCTATTTAATCTATGTGTGGGGGTCAGGTGAATATAGTCGGTCCTAAGTTTAAGATATGTGTGGGGGTCAGGTGAATATAGTCGGTTCAATTTAAGCTAAGTGTGGGGGTCAGGTGAATATAGTCGGGCCTATTTAATCTATGTGTGGGGGTCAGGTGAATATAGTCGGTCCTAAGTTTAAGCTATGTGTGGGGGTCAGGTGAATATAGTCGGTCCTAAATTTAAGCTATGTGTGGGGGTCAGGTGAATATAGTCGGTCCTAAGTTTAAGCTATGTGTGGGGGTCAGGTGAATATAGTCGGTCCTAAATTTAAGCTATGTGTGGGGGTCAGGTGAATATAGTCGGTTCAATTTAAGCTAAGTGTGGGGGTCACGTGAATATAGTCGGTCCTAAAATTAAGCTATGTGTGGGGGTCAGGTGAATATAGTCGGTTCAATTTAAGCTAAGTGTGGGGGTCAGGTGAATATAGGCAGTCCTAAATTTAAGCTATGTGTGGGGGTCGGGTGAATATAGTCGGTCCTAGATTTAAGCTATGTGTGGGGGTCAGGTGAATATAGTCGGTGCTAAATTTAAGCTATGTTTGGGGGTCAGGTGAATATAGTCGGTCCTATTTAATCTATGTGTGGGGGTCAGGTGACTATAGTCGGTCCTAAATTTAATCTATGTGTGGGGGTCAGGTGAATATAGTCGGTCCTAAATTTAAGCTATGTGTGGGGGTCGGGTGAATATAGTCGGTCCAATTTAAGCTAAGTGTGGGGGTCAGGTGGATATAGTCGGTCCTAAATTAATGCTATGTGTGGGGGTCAGGTGAATATAGTCGGTCCTAAATTTAAGCTATGTGTAGGGGTCAGGTGAATATAGTCGGTTCTAAATTTAAGCTATGTGTGGTGGTCAGGTGAATATAGTCGGTCCTATTTAAGCTATGTGTGGGGGTCAGGTGAATATAGTCGGTTCTATTTAAGCTATGTGTGGTGGTCAGGTGAATATAGTCGGTCCTAAATTTAAGCTATGTGTTGGGGTCAGGTGAATATAGTCGGTCCTAAATTTAAGCTATGTGTGGGGGTCAGGTGAATATAGTCGGTCCTATTTAAGCTATGTGTGGGGGTCAGGTGAATATAGTCGGTCCTATTTAAGCTATGTGTGGGGGTCAGGTGAATATAGTCGGTCCTAAATTTAAGCTATGTGTTGGGGTCAGGTGAATATAGTCGGTCCTATTTAAGCTATGTGTGGGGGTCAGGTGAATATAGTCGGTCCTATTTAAGCTATTTGTGGGTGTCATGGGGGTGGGGGTCAGGTGAATATAGTCGGTCCTATTTAAGCTATGTGTGAGTGGTCAGGTGAATATAGTCGGTTCTAAATTTAAGCTATGTGTGGGGGTCAGGTGAATATAGTCGGTTCTAAATTTAAGCTATGTGTGGGGGTCAGGTGAATATAGTCGGTCCTAAATTTAAGCTCTGTGTGGGGGTCAGGTGAATATAGTCGGTCCTAAATTTAAGCTATGTGTGGGGGTCAGGTGAATATAGTCGGTCCTATTTAAGCTATGTGTGGAGGTCAGGTGAATATAGTCGGTCTTAAAGTTAAGCTATGTTTGGGGGTCAGGTGACTATAGTCGGTCCTAAATTTAAGCTATGTGTGGGGGTCAGGTGAATATAGTCGGTCCTAAATTTAGGCTATGTGTGGGGGTCAGGTGAATATAGTCGGTCCTATTTAAGCTATGTGTGGGGGTCAGGTGAATATAGTCGGTCCTAAATTTAAGCTATGTGTGGGGGTCAGGTGAATATAGTCGGTCCTATTTAAGCTATGTGTGGGGGTCAGGTGAATATAGTCGGTTCTAAATTTAAGCTATGTGTGGGGGTCAGGTGAATATAGTCTGTCCTATTTAAGCTATGTGTGGGGGTCAGGTGAATATAGTCGGTTCTAAATTTAAGCTATGTGTGGGGGTCAGGTGAATATAGTCGGTCCTATTTAAGCTATGTGTGGGGGTCAGGTGAATATAGTCGGTCCTAAATTTAAGCTATGTGTGGTGGTCAGGTGAATATAGTCGGTCCTAAATTTAAGCTATGTTTGGGGGTCAGGTGAATATAGTCGGTCCCATTTAAGGTATGTTTGGGGGTCAGGTGACTATAGTCGGTCCTAAATTTAAGCTATGTGTGGGGGTCAGGTGAATATAGTCGGTCCTAAAATTTAAGCTATGTGTGGGGGTCGGGCGTATATAGTCGGGCCTATTTAAGCTATGTGTGGTGGTCAGGCGAATATAGTCGGTCCTAAATTTAAGCTATGTGTGGGGGTCGGGTGAATATAGTCGGTCCTATTTAAGCTATGTGTGGGGGTCAGGTGAATACAGTCGGTCCTATTTAAGCTATGTTTGGGTGTCAGGTGAATATAGTCGGTCCTAAATTTAAGCTATTTTTGGGGGTCAGGTGAATATAGTCGGTCCTAAATTTAAGCTATGTGTGGGGGTCAGGTGAATATAGTCGTACCTAAATTTAAGCTATGTGTGGGGGTCAGGTGAATATAGTCGGTCCTAAGTTTAAGCTATGTGTGGGGGTCAGGTGAATATAGTCGGTCCTATTTAAGCTATGTGTGGGGGTCGGGTGAATATAGTCGGTCCTATTTAAGCTATGTGTGGGGGTCAGGTGAATATAGTCGGTCCTATTTAAGCTATGTGTGGTGGTCAGGTGAATATAGTCGGTCCTAAATTCAAGCTATGTGTGGGAGTCAGGTGAATATAGTCGGTCCTAAATTTAAGCTATGTGTGGGGGTCAGGTGAATATAGTCGGTCCTATTTAAGCTATGTGTGGGGGTCAGGTGAATATAGTCGGTTCTAAATTTAAGCTATGTGTGGGGGTCAGGTGAATATAGTCGGTCCTATTTAAGCTATGTGTGGGGGTCAGGTGAATATAGTCGGTTCTAAATTTAAGCTATGTGTGGGGGTCAGGTGAATATAGTCGGTCCTATTTAAGCTATGTGTGGGGGTCAGGTGAATATAGTCGGTCCAAATTTAAGCTATGTGTGGTGGTCAGGTGAATATAGTCGGTCCTAAATTGAAGCTATGTTTGGGGGTCAGGTGAATATAGTCGGTCCTATTTAAGCTATGTTTGGGGGTCAGGTGACTATAGTCGGTCCTAAATTTAAGCTATGTGTGGGGGTCAGGTGAATATAGTCGGTCCTAAAATTTAAGCTATGTGTGGGGGTCGGGCGTATATAGTCGGGCCTATTTAAGCTATGTGTGGTGGTCAGGCGAATATAGTCGGTCCTAAATTTAAGCTATGTGTGGGGGTCGGGTGAATATAGTCGGTCCTATTTAAGCTATGTGTGGGGGTCAGGTGAATACAGTCGGTCCTAAATTTAAGCTATGTTTGGGGGTCAGGTGAATATAGTCGGTCCTAAATTTAAGCTATGTGTGGGGGTCAGGTGAATATAGTCGGTCCTAAATTTAAGCTATGTGTGGGGGTCAGGTGAATATAGTCGGTCCTAAGTTTAAGCTATGTGTGGGGGTCAGGTGAATATAGTCGGTCCTAT
Organism: Flabesymbios commensalis; assembly: GCA_964017125.1. Taxonomy (NCBI): domain Eukaryota; kingdom Metazoa; phylum Annelida; class Polychaeta; order Terebellida; family Flabelligeridae; genus Flabesymbios; species Flabesymbios commensalis. Next base: position 105,730,217 of record OZ024904.1, on the reverse strand, counting down.
TTAAGCTATGTGTGGGGGTCGGGTGAATATAGTCGGTCCTATTTAAGCTATGTGTGGGGGTCAGGTGAATATAGTCGGTCATTTTTAAGCTATGTGTGGTGGTCAGGTGAATATAGTCGGTCCTAAATTTATGCTATGTTTGGGGGTCAGGTGACTATAGTCGGTCCTATTTAAGCTATGTGTGGGGGTCGGGTGAATATAGTCGGTCCCATTTAAGCTATGTGTGGGGGTCAGGTGAATATAGTCGGTCCTATTTAAGCTATGTGTGGTGGTCAGGTGAATATAGTCGGTCCTAAATTCAAGCTATGTGTGGGAGTCAGGTGAATATAGTCGGTCCTAAATTTAAGCTATGTGTGGGAGTCAGGTGAATATAGTCGGTCCTATTTAAGCTATGTGTGGTGGTCAGGTGAATACAGTCGGTCCTAAATTTAATCTATGTGTGGGGGTCAGGTGAATATAGTCGGTCCTAAATTTAAGCTATGTGTGGGGGTCAGGTGAATATAGTCGGTCCTAAGTTTAAGCTATGTGTGGGAGTCAGGTGAATATAGTCGGTCCTAAATTTAAGCTATGTGTGGGGGTCAGGTGAATATAGTCGGTCCTAAATTTAAGCTATGTGTGGTGGTCAGGTGAATATAGTCGGTCCTATTTAAGCTATGTGTGGTGGTCAGGTGAATATAGTCAGTCCTATTTAGGCTATGTGTGGTGGTCAGGTGAATATAGTCGGTGCTAAATTCAAGCTATGTGTGGGAGTCAGGTGAATATAGTCGGTCCTATTTAAGCTATGTGTGGGGGTCAGGTGAATATAGTCGGGCCTATTTAAGCTATGTGTGGGGGTCAGGTGAATATAGTCGGTCCTAAATTCAAGCTATGTGTGGGAGTCAGGTGAATATAGTCGGTCCTAAATTTAAGCTATGTGTGGGGGTCAGGTGAATATAGTCGGTCCTATTTAAGCTATGTGTGGGGGTCAGGTGAATATAGTCGGTTCTAAATTTAAGCTATGTGTGGGGGTCAGGTGAATATAGTCGGTCCTATTTAAGCTATGTGTGGGGGTCAGGTGAATATAGTCGGTTCTAAATTTAAGCTATGTGTGGGGGTCAGGTGAATATAGTCGGTCCTATTTAAGCTATGTGTGGGGGTCAGGTGAATATAGTCGGTCCTATTTAAGCTATGTGTGGGGGTCAGGTGAATATAGTCGGTCCTATTTAAGCTATGTGTGGGGGTCAGGTGAATATAGTCGGTCTTAAATTTAAGCTATGTGTGGTGGTCAGGTGAATATAGTCGGTCCTAAATTTAAGCTATGTTTGGGGGTCAGGTGAATATAGTCGGTCCTATTTAAGCTATGTTTGGGGGTCAGGTGACTATAGTCGGTCCTAAATTTAAGCTATGTGTGGGGGTCAGGTGAATATAGTCGGTCCTAAAATTTAAGCTATGTGTGGGGGTCGGGCGTATATAGTCGGGCCTATTTAAGCTATGTGTGGTGGTCAGGCGAATATAGTCGGTCCTAAATTTAGGCTATGTGTGGGGGTCGGGTGAATATAGTCGGTCCTATTTAAGCTATGTGTGGGGGTCAGGTGAATACAGTCGGTCCTAAATTAAAGCTATGTTTGGGGGTTAGGTGAATATAGTCGGTCCTAAATTTAAGCTATGTTTGGGGGTCAGGTGAATATAGTCGGTCCTAAATTTAAGCTATGTGTGGGGGTCAGGTGAATATAGTCGGTCCTAAATTTAAGCTATGTGTGGGGGTCAGGTGAATATAGTCGGTCCTAAGTTTAAGCTATGTGTGGGGGTCAGGTGAATATAGTCGGTCCTATTTAAGCTATGTGTGGGGGTCGTGTGAATATAGTCGGTCCTATTTAAGCTATGTGTGGGGGTCAGGTGAATATAGTCGGTCCTTTTTAAGCTATGTGTGGTGGTCAGGTGAATATAGTCGGTCCTAAATTTATGCTATGTTTGGGGGTCAGGTGACTATAGTCGGTCCTATTTAAGCTATGTGTGGGGGTCAGGTGAATATAGTCGGTCCTATTTAAGCTATGTGTGGGGGTCAGGTGAATATAGTCGGTCCTATTTAAGCTATGTGTGGTGGTCAGGTGAATATAGTCGGTCCTAAATTTAAGCTATGTGTGGGAGTCAGGTGAATATAGTCGGTCCTATTTAAGCTATGTGTGGTGGTCAGGTGAATACAGTCGGTCCTAAATTTAATCTATGTGTGGGAGTCAGGTGAATATAGTCGGTCCTAAGTTTAAGCTATGTGTGGGAGTCAGGTGAATATAGTCGGTCCTAAATTTAAGCTATGTGTGGGGGTCAGGTGAATATAGTCGGTCCTAAATTTAAGCTATGTGTGGTGGTCAGGTGAATATAGTCGGTCCTATTTAAGCTATGTGTGGTGGTCAGGTGAATATAGCCGGTCCTATTTAAGCTATGTGTGGTGGTCAGGTGAATATAGTCGGTGCTAAATTCAAGCTATGTGTGGGAGTCAGGTGAATATAGTCGGTCCTATTTAAGCTATGTGTGGGGGTCAGGTGAATATAGTCGGGCCTATTTAAGCTATGTGTGGGGGTCAGGTGAATATAGTCGGTCCTAAATTTAAGCTATGTGTGGGGGTCAGGTGAATATAGTCGGTCCTAAATTTAAGCTATGTGTGGGAGTCAGGTGAATATAGTCGGTCCTAAATTTAAGCTATGTGTGGGAGTCAGGTGAATATAGTCGGGCCTATTTAATCTATGTGTGGGGGTCAGGTGAATATAGTCGGTCCTAAATTTAATCTATGTGTGGGAGTCAGGTGAATATAGTCGGTCCTAAATTTAAGCTATGTGTGGGAGTCAGGTGAATATAGTCGGTCCTATTTAAGCTATGTGTGGGGGTCAGGTGAATATAGTCGGTCCTATTTAAGCTATGTGTGGTGGTCAGGTGAATATAGTCGGTCCTAAATTCAAGCTATGTGTGGGAGTCAGGTGAATATAGTCGGTCCTAAATTTAAGCTATGTGTGGGAGTCAGGTGAATATAGTCGGTCCTATTTAAGCTATGTGTGGTGGTCAGGTGAATATAGTCGGTCCTAAATTCAAGCTATGTGTGGGAGTCAGGTGAATATAGTCGGTCCTAAATTTAAGCTATGTGTGGGAGTCAGGTGAATATAGTCGGTCCTATTTAAGCTATGTGTGGTGGTCAGGTGAATACAGTCGGTCCTAAATTTAATCTATGTGTGGGAGTCAGGTGAATATAGTCGGTCCTAAGTTTAAGCTATGTGTGGGAGTCAGGTGAATATAGTCGGTCCTAAATTTAAGCTATGTGTGGGGGTCAGGTGAATATAGTCGGTCCTAAATTTAAGCTATGTGTGGTGGTCAGGTGAATATAGTCGGTCCTATTTAAGCTATGTGTGGTGGTCAGGTGAATATAGTCGGTCCTATTTAAGCTATGTGTGGTGGTCAGGTGAATATAGTCGGTGCTAAATTCAAGCTATGTGTGGGAGTCAGGTGAATATAGTCGGTCCTATTTAAGCTATGTGTGGGGGTCAGGTGAATATAGTCGGGCCTATTTAAGCTATGTGTGGGGGTCGGGTGAATATAGTCGGTCCTATTTAAGCTATGTGTGGGGGTCAGGTGAATACAGTCGGTCCTAAATTTAAGCTATGTTTGGGGGTTAGGTGAATATAGTCGGTCCTAAATTTAAGCTATGTTTGGGGGTCAGGTGAATATAGTCGGTCCTAAATTTAAGCTATGTGTGGGGGTCAGGTGAATATAGTCGGTCCTAAATTTAAGCTATGTGTGGGGGTCAGGTGAATATAGTCGGTCCTAAGTTTAAGCTATGTGTGGGGGTCAGGTGAATATAGTCGGTCCTATTTAAGCTATGTGTGGGGGTCGGGTGAATATAGTCGGTCCTATTTAAGCTATGTGTGGGGGTCAGGTGAATATAGTCGGTCCTTTTTAAGCTATGTGTGGTGGTCAGGTGAATATAGTCGGTCCTAAATTTATGCTATGTTTGGGGGTCAGGTGACTATAGTCGGTCCTATTTAAGCTATGTGTGGGGGTCAGGTGAATATAGTCGGTTCTAAATTTAAGCTATGTGTGGGGGTCAGGTGAATATAGTCGGTCCTATTTAAGCTATGTGTGGGGGTCAGGTGAATATAGTCGGTCCTATTTAAGCTATGTGTGGTGGTCAGGTGAATATAGTCGGTCCTAAATTCAAGCTATGTGTGGGAGTCAGGTGAATATAGTCGGTCCTAAATTTAAGCTATGTGTGGGAGTCAGGTGAATATAGTCGGTCCTATTTAAGCTATGTGTGGTGGTCAGGTGAATACAGTCGGTCCTAAATTTAATCTATGTGTGGGTGTCAGGTGAATATAGTCGGTCCTAAGTTTAAGCTATGTGTGGGAGTCAGGTGAATATAGTCGGTCCTAAATTTAAGCTATGTGTGGGGGTCAGGTGAATATAGTCGGTCCTAAATTTAAGCTATGTGTGGTGGTCAGGTGAATATAGTCGGTCCTATTTAAGCTATGTGTGGTGGTCAGGTGAATATAGTCGGTCCTATTTAAGCTATGTGTGGTGGTCAGGTGAATATAGTCGGTGCTAAATTCAAGCTATGTGTGGGAGTCAGGTGAATATAGTCGGTCCTATTTAAGCTATGTGTGGTGGTCAGGTGAATATAGTCGGTCCTAAATTTAAGCTATGTGTGGGGGTCAGGTGAATATAGTCGGGCCTATTTAAGCTATGTGTGGGGGTCAGGTGAATATAGTCGGTCCTATTTAAGCTATGTGTGGGGGTCAGGTGAATATAGTCGGTCCTAAATTTAAGCTATGTGTGGGGGTCAGGTGAATATAGTCGGTCCTAAATTTAAGCTATGTGTGGGAGTCAGGTGAATATAGTCGGTCCTAAATTTAAGCTATGTGTGGGAGTCAGGTGAATATAGTCGGGCCTATTTAAGCTATGTGTGGTGGTCAGGTGAATATAGTCGGTCCTAAATTTAAGCTCTGTGTGGGGGTCAGGTGAATATAGTCGGTCCTAAATTTAAGCTATGTTTGGGGGTCAGGTGAATATAGTCGGTCCTAAATTTAAGCTATGTGTGGGGGTCAGGTGAATATAGTCGGTCCTAAATTTAAGCTATGTGTGGTGGTCAGGTGAATATAGTCGGTCCTATTTAAGCTATGTGTGGTGGTCAGGTGAATATAGTCGGTGCTAAATTCAAGCTATGTGTGGGAGTCAGGTGAATATAGTCGGTCCTATTTAAGCTATTTGTGGGGGTCAGGTGCGGGGGCCCTAGGGTAGTGGTTAGCACCGCTGCCTTTCACGCCAGAGTCCGGGGTTCGGTTCCCGGTCTCGGCGGTTTGAAAGCAACAAAATTGTTTCTTCCCCATCCACGTGTGAAAGTTAGTATTGTGGGGAGCCTCCGTGACCGAGAGGTAGCGTGCTCGGCCTCAGACCGCCAGGGCTCGAATTTCGAATCCTGTGTCTGGAGGACAGTGTCATCTCAATCATCTCACCATCCTCAGGAGGTTCTCCTGGCCCAGTTTAGCCTATATGTGCACAAAGGTGGCCTAAAGCCCGATTCATTTCATTTTATGTGTGGGGGTCAGGTGAATATAGTCGGTCCTATTTAAGCTATGTGTGGTGGTCAGGTGAATATAGTCGGTCCTAAATTTAAGCTATGTGTTGGGGTCAGGTGAATATAGTCGGTCCTAAATTCAAGCTATGTGTGGGAGTCAGGTGAATATAGTCGGTCCTATTTAAGCTATGTGTGGTGGTCAGGTGAATATAGTCGGTGCTAAATTCAAGCTATGTGTGGGAGTCAGGTGAATATAGTCGGTCCTATTTAAGCTATGTGTGGGGGTCATGGGGGTGGGGGTCAGGTGAATATAGTTGGTCCTATTTAAGCTATGTGTGGGAGTCAGGTGAATATAGTCGATCCTAAATTTAAGCTATGTGTGGGGGTCAGGTGAATATAGTCGGTCCTAAGTTTAAGCTATGTGTGGGGGTCAGGTGAATATAGTCGGTCCTAAATTTAAGCTATGTATGGGAGTCAGGTGAATATAGTCGGTCCTATTTAAGCTATGTGTGGGGGTCATGGGGGTGGGGGTCAGGTGAATATAGTTGGTCCTATTTAAGCTATGTGTGGGAGTCAGGTGAATATAGTTGGTCCTATTTAAGCTATGTGTGGGGGTCAGGTGGATATAGTCGGTCCTAAATTTAAGCTCTGTGTGGGGGTCAGGTGAATATAGTCGGTCCTAAATTTAAGCTCTGTGTGGAGGTCAGGTGAATATAGTCGGTCCTAAATTAATGCTATGTGTGGGGGTCAGGTGAATATAGTCGGTCCTAAATTTAAGCTCTGTGTGGGGGTCAGGTGAATATAGTCGGTCCTAAATTTAAGCTATGTGTGGGAGTCAGGTGAATATAGTCGGTCCTATTTAAGCTATGTGTGGGGGTCATGGGGGTGGGGGTCAGGTGAATATAGTTGGTCCTATTTAAGCTATGTGTGGTGGTCAGGTGAATATAGTTGGTCCTATTTAAGCTATGTGTGGGGGTCAGGTGGATATAGTCGGTCCTAAATTTAAGCTCTGTGTGGGGGTCAGGTGAATATAGTCGGTCCTAAATTTAAGCTCTGTGTGGAGGTCAGGTGAATATAGTCGGTCCTAAATTAATGCTATGTGTGGGGGTCAGGTGAATATAGTCGGTCCTAAATTTAAGCTCTGTGTGGGGGTCAGGTGAATATAGTCGGTCCTAAATTTAAGCTATGTGTGGGAGTCAGGTGAATATAGTCGGTCCTATTTAAGCTATGTGTGGGGGTCATGGGGGTGGGGGTCAGGTGAATATAGTTGGTCCTATTTAAGCTATGTGTGGGAGTCAGGTGAATAGAGTCGGTCCTTTTTAAGCTATGTGTGGTGGTCAGGTGAATATAGTCGGTCCTTTTTACACTATGTGTGGTGGTCAGGTGAATATAGTCGGTCCTAAATTCAAGCTATGTGTGGGAGTCAGGTGGATATAGTCGGTCCTATTTAAGCTATGTGTGGGGGTCAGGTGAATATAGTCGGTCCTATTTAAGCTATGTGTGGGGGTCAGGTGAATATAGTCGGTCCTAAATTTAAGCTATGTGTGGGAGTCAGGTGAATATAGTCGGTCCTATTTAAGCTATGTGTGGGGGTCATGGGCCAGGTGAATATAGTTGGTCCTATTTAAGCTATGTGTGGGAGTCAGGTAAATATAGTCGGTCCTATTTAAGCTATGTGTGGGGGTCAGGTGAATATAGTCGGTCCTATTTAAGCTATGTGTGGTGGTCAGGTGAATATAGTCGGTCCTAAATTTAAGCTATGTGTGGGAGTCAGGTGAATATAGTCGGTCCTATTTAAGCTATGTGTGGGGGTCATGGGGGTGGGGGTCAGGTGAATATAGTTGGTCCTATTTAAGCTATGTGTGGAGGTCAGGTGAATATAGTCGGTCCTAAATTCAAGCTATGTGTGGGAGTCAGGTGAATATAGTCGGTCCTAAATTTAAGCTATGTGTGGGGGTCAGGTGAATATAGTCGGTTCTAAATTTAAGCTATGTGTGTGGGTCAGGTGAATATAGTCGGTCCTAAATTGTAAATTACATTCATGAAAATAAGAACGAAGCTGGATGAGGCGATATCACCACACTTTGCCACAGTTTTCCCACCTTTTTGCCTACCAAATTATTGAAATCTTGTCTAGATGTATTGCTAAATCCCACTATGAACATTGTCAATTTTTCTTTGGAATCCGGCTCTTTCCCAGACGTTTTGAAAGTATCACACATCACACCCTTATTAAAGAAGCCATCACTGTCTAAGGATGACATGAAAAACTATAGACCAGTTTCGAACCTAAATTTCATTTTTAAAGTAATTGAGAAAAATATCAAACATATCAAACACCAATCAATCAGCATATAAACCTCTTCATTCTACAGAAGCTCTTGCCGGCTGGTATGGTATTTCTGGAACAACTCTAAATTGGGTCCGTTCTATAAAATCGAGTGCAAAGGGTTAAACTTCAGGATAAAAAGTTCAAGACTGATTATGGTATCCCCCAGGGCTTTGTCCTGGGACCACTCTTATTCACTCTATATACAACGCCCCTGAGTAGTGTGATCAGTAGGCATAACATCTGCTACCATCTGTACGATGATGACACACAGATTTATCTTTCTCTCTCCAAGACAGACCCTGAGATGTCACTGTCGTTGGTCCAGCAGTGCTTGCAAGACCTCTCCGACTGGATGATAGCTAGCATACTCAAATTGAATCCTGACAAGACAGAATTTATACTAATCAGCACGAAATCTAGGGGTAGAATTTGACAAGGATTTCAATTTTAGGAAACATATATAAAAAATATGTCGATCATGCTACTATCTTAATATACGTGATTTGCGTCACTTGCGCAGATGTTTAACTGGCAGTGACTAAGACAATAGCAAGCAACTTCACTTGTGTCGAGCAAGCTAGACTATTGTAATTCTAACCTCTATAACATTCCAAGTCGGGAAATAAACAAGCTGCAGAGCGTTCAGAACTGCTTGGCCAGGGTTGTGCTTGGCTTGTGCTGCTTGGCCACGATTCTGCAGTGTTACACCTTTGTTAAAATACCTACACTGGCTCCCTGTTCAATTCAGAATAAAATACAAAATATGCACCCTCACATACAAAGTAATACATCAATGTCAGCCAGTATATCTACATAATCTGCTTAAACCTTTAAACAGAACCTGTAGTCTCCGCTCCTCAGATGATGATCAACCGGTTGTTCCCAGAGTGAGTTCTGAGATGGGTGAGAGGGCGTTTTCGGTTGCGCCACCCAGCTCTGGAACTGTATCCCTCTTGAGAATAAAAAATATAAAGCTTTACTCATTTCGGAAAAAATTAAAAACTTTATATTTTGGCCGAGCTTTTCCATCCTAAATCCTATGTGTCCCGGTATGTTGGATCTACGAATTGGAACGGCAAACGGACAATGATAACGAGCCTGATTTGGATTTGCAGCGCCTCTGAGCTCGGGACACCGAGGATTTAGGCGCATTAGAAGTTTTTCCTTTCATTTTGAACTGATTGTCAACTTTTGTTGTCGCTAGTCAGGTGATTCGATTTTTTGTTTCAGATATATGTTTTGCAATGCATGGAATTTCAGATCATAGTCATTTTAAAGGAACTATTATTAACCATAATGGTCGTTATTATTATTAACTATACTGGTCGTTACTATTATTAACTATACCGGTCGTTACTATTATTAACTATACTGGTCGTTACTATTATTAACTATAATGGTCGTTACTATTATTAACTATACTGGTCGCTACTATTATTAACTATGCTGCATGGTCGTTACTATTATTAACTATACTGGTCGTTACTATTATTAACTATACTGGTCGTTACTATTATTAACTATACTGGTCGTTACTATTATTAACTATACTGGTCGCTACTATTATTAACTATACTGGTCGTTACTATTATTAACTATACTGGTCGTTACTATTATCAAATATACTGGTCGTTACTATTATTAACTATACTGGTCGCTACTATTATTAACTATGCTGCATGGTCGTTACTATTATTTACTATACTGGTCGTTACTATTATTTACTATACTGGTCGTTACTATTATTAACTATACTGGTCGTTACTATTATTAACTATACTGGTCGTTACTATTATTAACTATACTGGTCGCTACTATTATTAACTATACTGGTCGTTACTATTATTAAATATACTGGTCGTTACTATTATTAACTATTCTGGTCGCTACTATTATTAACTATGCTGCATAGTCGTTACTATTATTAACTATACTGGTCTTTCCTGTTATTAACTATACTGGTTATACAATAATATATTGAAAATTTAAAAAAGTGTGGTGTAGATTGTCATTGACAACACTGTTTTCATTATTAATTATTTTGATAATATAAATAGGTCTACTGTGCACTTTTAATAGAAATGGCTGAGCAATAGGACTATATATTGTGTTTAAAAAAACGGCATCATATCACAGCGATCACAAACTGTAAAGTCAATAGTGCCGATTTTACCTCAGAAAATGTTGTTCGTGGTTATTTGTGGCAGATGTGACTGGATTAATATTGATCTGGATCGGGCCAGAGACTGATAGCCCAGCTGACACCCGGGACACAAAGCGTCACCTGCTGACACCCGGGGCACAAAGCGTCACCTGCTGACACCCGGAGGACAAAGCGTCACATGCTGACACCCGGAGGACAAAGCGTCACATGCTGACCCCCTGGAGCAAAAAGCGTCACCTGCTGACCCCCTGGAGCACAAAGCGTCACCTGATCCCTGATTATCTTCGATGTCATCACCGTCACATCACCAAGAGGTGTCCACACAATGCTGGTTTAACGTTGCATTGTGTGGACATCTGTAAGTCTCAGCATATCAGCATACCAGGGTTTAGCTACATGGGAATGACAGAAAAAAACGGTAAAAGCTTCCTTGAGGGGTTTTGGTGGAGTAATAGTATTATTTAAAAAATACATCTGCAAAGGATTGACGAGCATACATAGTTCTTTAAAAGAAACAGTCTGGATAAAACTGAATAAGCATACGTTACCATGAGTGGGTGGATGGTTGAGTGAGTGAGTGAGTGAGTGAGTGAGTGAGTGAGTGAGTGAGTGAGTGAGTGAGTGAGTGAGTGAGTGAGTGAGTGAGTGAGTGAGTGAGTGAGTGAGTGAGTGAGTGAGTGAGTGAGTGAGTGAGTGAGTGAGTGAGTGAGTGAGTGAGTGAGTGAGTGAGTGAGTGAGTGAGTGAGTGAGTGAGTGAGTGAGTGAGTGAGTGAGTGAGTGAGTGAGTGAGTGAGTGAGTGAGTGAGTGAGTGAGTGAGTGAGTGAGTGAGTGAGTGAGTGAGTGAGTGAGTGAGTGAGTGAGTGAGTGAGTGAGTGAGTGAGTGAGTGAGTGAGTGAGTGAGTGAGTGAGTGAGTGAGTGAGTGAGTGAGTGAGTGAGTGAGTGAGTGAGTGAGTGAGTGAGTGAGTGAGTGAGTGAGTGAGTGAGTGAGTGAGTGAGTGAGTGAGTGAGTGAGTGAGTGAGTGAGTGAGTGAGTGAGTGAGTGAGTGAGTGAGTGAGTGAGTGAGTGAGTGAGTGAGTGAGTGAGTGAGTGAGTGAGTGAGTGAGTGAGTGAGTGAGTGAGTGAGTGAGTGAGTGAGTGAGTGAGTGAGTGAGTGAGTGAGTGAGTGAGTGAGTGAGTGAGTGAGTGAGTGAGTGAGTGAGTGAGTGAGTGAGTGAGTGAGTGAGTGAGTGAGTGAGTGAGTGAGTGAGTGAGTGAGTGAGTGAGTGAGTGAGTGAGTGAGTGAGTGAGTGAGTGGAATATGCCTCACTCTTATTTCGAGTGACTTCAAGGGTTCTTTACAGGGCACAGTAACATAGACAGTACTGTACACTCTATGCCTTTGAACAGCTTGGATCCCCGTATATGCACAACCACGATAAAAAATATCCGGCCCAACCGGGATTCGAACCTGGCACCTCCAGGTTACAGGCCCCAGTCGATACAAATGAGTCATCGGGGCCGGAACATATCTCCTACCACTCAAATCTCATCATACGAATAATGATAAAACAGTGTTCAAAGATCTAAAAAGAGAAATTAGCAGGTTCTCTGTAAAAGATAATATCATACTTCTTGGTAACCTTAATGCCCAAATAGGCTATTTGAAAGGAAACTAGTTTAATATAGATCACACTTCGGTGACTGAATTTGCCATTGAAGAAACAAGTTATTGGCCTACATACCGAGAGAATGAAAACACGACTATTAATGTATATGGCAGGATCCTTTTGAAGCCTGCGAATGAAGCTAATATAATATTAGCAAATGGTAGAACCACAGGGGATATGAATGGCAGATTTACTTGTCATAGACATAATGGCAGTTCTTTCGTTGATTAATGTATGATTTCTTGTCGTCAATATGACACAGCTCGGTATTTTGAGATTCACGATCCCCGATTTTACAGTGATCATTGTCCAATCAGTGTTACTCTAAATACATGCAGGACTATATATAAACTAAATGATGAAGGTTTGCAACCTCGTCCCAACAGGTAGATATGGGACGAAGAGGGGAGGAGAAAGGTTATGTATATATATAATTATTATTTATTTATTATAGTGACTTGCATATACATATACAAAATAAACATACATATCATGGTCATGATGTATTAATTTTGGGCAATAATTTCGGACCCATCTTAAAAGATATTTTGAATCACATCTAGGCAATTAATTATCAAAAAAAGATCATTGCTATATCAAATTACGGGTAATTTAAATTATATAAGTTACTTATATATGCAAAATCTATACTTGGATCACAGAAACAAAAAGTTTTATATTATATAAATAAGATATCCTTGCCGAGATGAAATACAATATAACACAACCAGTTGTTTTCAATCAAAACACATACATATGTGCTGTCAAATATGATGATTGTGGTTGCGAAATGACGAAAAATGGGATTTGCCAGCAGCTATTTTCTCATAATTCAAGTTAGTTTAATGAGACGTACAAGACCAAGATCATTGATATATCAAATGAAAGTTAATTCATAATTATGAAATCTAACTGGTGAAATAAAATTACAAATAGCCTTATTTACATTTCACTATATGGTATGCACGTTGGCATTTTAAAGCCGAATTTAATTCAATATCAACTCGCTATATAAAAACGCGGTATATTTCTGCAGGACAACTTACAACACAGTAACGTTAGCACGCTTTACCTTTACGACAATTATTTTTCTTTGAACAAACCGTTCAAAACCTGAATTAATCGCACAAAAAGGAAAAGGTGTTCAACTTAGAGCGCCCGTCCCCAGCCCGAGTAAGCTTCAATTAGAGCTTTGTGCTCGGCGCCTTCCAACAAGTACAGGATGTTGGCCCACCATTGGTGAAATGTTGGCCTTGCATCTGTGAAGTCGCCCAACCTTAAACCGATGTTTCGTAGGCCAATGTTTTGGAACTGTCATTAACCTTTAAATTGAATACCAATCCAATCTTATCAATACAACTTCTATAGAGCCTATATCATCAGCGGACCGAGCTCAGAGACGCACAAATCCTTAGCTTCATCATGTGTCATAATCGAGGCCAAAGCAGGTTCGTCAACGAGAAACCGGGATGCTGAGAGCTAGGGTAGGAAAGTCAGATCAAATTGGTGAGATTTAGGTAATTTCCGGAATGTTAAAATTGTTTCGGCATTACGTATTGGCACAGGCTACTACATGTTCGATAAGGCTGAGTCAGATATACAGAAAGCTCTTGACCCAGTCTTAGCTTTTATACAAGGAACAACAAATCTATTTGAATTTGTGGAGCGTGGATATTTTGAGTTTTTCGGACGAGCAAGTAAGTCAGCCAGATATGCAGGTTGGTTGTTTTTCAGGGTTCGGAAAGTTATTGTGCATATTTTGAAATGAAACTTGACAGGAAGCCAATGTAATCGTTTTGGGATAGGAATGGAACCACTCTTGCAAGGCAGTTCTGAACGCGTTGTAATCTAGCGATATCCCTTTCTGGCAAATTGTGAAAAAATGAGTTATAATAATTTTGCTACTGTCCAGTGCCACAGCAATTTGCTTGGCAAGATCTAAGGACAGACTTTTTCGAAATCGACACAGGTCACGGATATGATAGAAGCATGCCCTTCATGTTTGGGATATGTGTTTTTGGCAATTCAAGCTAATGTCGAATAATACACCAAGATTTCTGTCATTCTGTTATCAGAATATCTGTCTCATAATATTTTAGGTATTTAACCTTTCGCTGCGATTTTAAATTATTGGTATGTTATGTATCAGTATTATATCATAACAGCTAGGCTCGAATGTAAATTCTCAGTTAAATAATACCATCAATAGTAATATGTGAATGAGACTGTAGCTTCTAACATTAACAGGTGGACAACCTGTTACCACCAATAGTAATATGTGACTTGGGCTCTAACTGCTACTGTTAACAGGTGTGACAACCTGATATCGTAGATGGTAATATGTGAATAAGGTTTTAAAGCAGCTCCTTGGGATGACATCAATTTTCGTTTTTTATTTTGTAATGAAGTAGTGTATCCCATGATTTTATTTTTTACCGGATTTTTAGATTTTTTAAATATTTTTTATTCACACTTTTATGAATCCGACTGTAACCCAAACAAACTTTTTGTATACCTAAACACCTGCTAAAGGACGTGTGAATGTTCCTACAGCATTGGGCCACATGTTGATGCCGTCGGCCCAGCGTTGAGCAGACATTCGGTGCTGCGGGGGAACCCCCCTGATCAGCCCATTCCTACAGCAATTAAGGGCGACAGCTATTGATGTACCTATGTGGTTACTTTGAACATGCCGTCTGATATGGTCAGTATTTGCCGTCTATATTGTGGTAAGTTGTAAACAAACTTGTTTACATGACAGTATATGTCTTGGAAGTAGAGATTGTTCCGTCTTTTTCAGTGCCTTAACATTGTTTTTTTTACATTTTTATTTTTTATTTAGGATCAGTATGTTATATAGCTTCATATAAATTCAACTTTCAAAATTGACAAAATTGAAAATTCTCATCCCAAGGGGCAGCTTTAACACTAATATTATTAACAGGTGGACAACCTGGTACCATCAATGGTAATATGTAAACAAGGCTTCAACTGCTGATATTAACAGATGGACAACCTATTACCACCAATAGTAATATGTCAATGAGGCCTTAACTGCTGAGGTTAGCAGGTGGACAACATATTACCACCAATGGTAATATGGCGATCACTAAGGCTTTAGCTGCTAATAGTAACAGGTGAACAACCTGTTACCATCAATGGTAATATGTGACTCATGCTCTAACTGCTAATATTCACAGGTGGGCAACCTACTACCACCAATCATGGAGAAAAGCTGATAACGCTATAATTTCTGACATTAACAGGTGGACAACCTATTACCACTAATGGTAATATGTCACTTGGGCTTCAACTTCTAGTATTACCAGGTGGGGAACTTATTACTGTCAATAGTGATATGTGAGTAAAGGTTAAACTGAATATGTGAATAAGGCTTTAACTGATATTAATAATAGCTGGACAACCTGCTAACATTAATGGTAATATGTAATTAAGGCTTTAGCTGCTGAATAGGTGGACATCCTATTACCAGCAATAGTAATATGCCAATGAGGCCTTAACTGATAATGCTAGCAGGTGGACAATTTATCAGGTAGTGTAGATGTGCCTTTTGAGGTTTATGAGCTCCGGCCTCCTTAAAGACCCTGTAATGCATTTCACTTCAGCAATGCGACCAAAGTATATATCACAATGAACTGTCCTGTAATTTATCAGAGTATCTTAATCGACTAAAAATTATTATGAGTTATTGTCAAAAAATAAAAACTGAAAACGAACATAATATCTTCTCTGGGCTGGGCGGATCTCACAACTCACGACTTCACAATCACACACAACAAACGCCCATTATTTAATCTTGATTAACATTGAAACTGCATCGGGTAAATTTGTCACGTTTGTTGTATTTGTACATGAACTGAATTATATTTCCAATCATTTCAATAGCCATGCATCGACAGGGAGGGAGAACACGGGGTGAGTCAATGCTAGACGCAATTCTAGTGCTGCACCTGCATTCAGTCAGCGTTGGATCGGCATTTTGTGTTGACTTTGGTCAGTTTTATAACATCATACAGTACAGCATCCGTTACATGTACATGCATTATAACCAACCAGGCATGAATACATCTTGGGACGTCACGAATTAGCTCTGAACCCTACTTTGCATTTGGGAATATCGATTCCAGCAAAATGGGCAGCCGAGCACTTTAGACTTTAAAAAGTCATTTAAAATAGAATAAAGGACGACTTTGTGCTAAGTAGGTCTGGGGACTACACGGGGCTTTTAAAGTTTAAATGACTGACCATCGGCCATATTTAACGTTAAGCCTGATATATTGCAAACCATGCCAAATAGCTAGACCATTACCATAAAACAAAATGTGCCGTTTCAGGGAGGGATATGTCCTGAAAAATATATCGACTTGATGTAATTAAAAAATGGCCGACTTGTGATCATCATGACTTTAATATCTGCGATATACATTTCAAACTGTGCTAGATTGGTAGACTATTACTGTAAAACATAATGGGGGAGTTCAAAAAAGGATGCGCCCTAATAAATCACGCGGGCGGGGCAGGGGCGCCTAATTGCTGAATAAATAATGAATTCGATTGAAATGGTATTGTTTAATTTTACAACGTTTGTGTCTACTGTATATACTTGAAAATGACAGATGGAACGACCGAGTAGGATGTCGGCAGTGTGAAGGGAACATTTTCAATATTAAAGCTATAGACCACTCTATGTATGTGTCTGGTTTTTGTTGTTCCCCTGTTGGCTTTTATCTTTGTATGCTGCGTGGTGCATTTTGGGTACATATTTTGTCCCTCTGTTCCTGCACAGTGAGCTATTCCTTTAAATAGTGTGTGTACTTCACCCATGCTTTCTTGTGGCACATGGCAATAGACCTAAGGATAATACGTAACCCACTGAACTCCTACTTTTATAGTTTGGTCTTTTATAGGTTGGTCCAGATAAAGATCTGTAAACACCTTTTATCATATTGGTTGGAACTGTATGACGTTGAAGAGGCAAAACTGGCTGTCTCCAATTTGGTCATTTCGAGATAATCAAGAGTGACTCAATTGATCCTAAACATACCAAATCCAATCATTTAATTAGGATGAATAGATAAAGTCATCGGAATTTAAAATACAATTTGACATTTTATAAAAAAAAATTATTAAATTTTATTAGAGTTAACTGATTTTGCAATTTTGTAGTTTAGACGCAGATGATCGCAACTTTTGAAAAGCCAGTGGACCATAAATGAATTTAGTCGGAATTTCAGCCCCCTTACAACAGACAGACTGTTTTGAAAACATACAAAACAAGAGGCCCATCTCATCCCCCGCCATAAATTAGGTTAGATTTCTTGCGATCACAAATATTCAGAAAAGGCGATTTGTGGTGGCCATTTTAAATTTCAGTAAAATCACATGCACATTTCCAAATGGTGGGTAATGTGATTGTACAATGTCAATTATTACTGATTTTAATTTTTCAGTTTTTGTGCCCACAAAAAAATATAGAGCTTATCCATGGCGGCCATTTTGAATTTCAGTAAAACTTTTAAAAAATACTTGCACATCTCCGTATCGTGGGGAATGCGCCCTCAAAAAAATTGGAGTTGACCTCTGGCGGCCATTTTGACTATTGGTAGCATCTTTTAAAAATCACTTGCACATCCCCATGTTGCTAGCAATGGGATGTTAAAATTTCAAAAAAAAAATTACCAAATATTTTTTTGTTTTTTCGCCCCCCAAAAATTAAAGGTAATCTGTGGCGGTCATTTTGAATTACAGTAGAGCCTTGCAAAAAGTCCCCTGCGCATCTCGTGGGGAATGTGATAGGGAAATTTGAATCAGTTCCGACTTTAAGGTTTGGAATTTTTGCGCAGACAAAAAAAATTGGAGTTGAACTGGCGGCCATTTTGAATTCTAGTAGCATCTTTAAAAATAGGCATCAATTTATCACAGGACCCCTCAGCCGTAGGCTCTGTCCATCAATATCAAGAAAAGAGAATCAATATCAAGAAATAATGAGAAAAAAATGACCTCCACTACCACTCTGTCAATTTGTTTTTTTTAATGGCTTGGGCAGCCATTTTTTTTTTATGGATTCATCCCAAAATTTAATCAGATCATCAGAAATACCTAGAGAACAACCACACCAAATTTGAATGCAATCCAAGCAACGGTTCATAAGTTATCGTGCCCACAAGCTTTTTAGGCGGACATCTTTTTTTAAATGGCTGTGGCAGCCTTTTTTTATGGATTCGTCAAAAAAAGTTAATCAGATCATCAGAAATACCTAGATAACAACCATACCGAATTTGAATGCAATTCAACCAAGTGTTCATAAGTTATGATGCCCACAAGCTTTTTAGGTGGTCATCTTTGAAAATGGCCGATTATGGCTTGGTGCTAAAAAAAATTATGGGATGAATTGCCCAGGCACATAGGTTACGTCTGTTAAAAAAGAAACAAACTTACCAGTTAACTTTTTAGTAAGAGCTGAATTTTTTACCAAAGTTCGCCCACCTCTGGTGATCACTATACCCCACAGCCTTAATGGCAGAGGGGTAAAATTTCAAAAAAAATTGACCAAACAATTTTTTTGATTTTTTTCGCCACCCAGAAAATCTGTGGCGGCCATTTTGAATTTCAGTAAAACCTTGAAAAAATTTACCTGCACATCTCTATATCGCGGGGAATGTGACAGTAAACTTTAAATAATTTCTGACTTTAAGTTTTAGAGTTTTTGCGCCCACAAAAAAATTTGGAGTTGACCTCTGGTGGACATTTTGAATTTTGGTAGCATCTCTAAAAAATCAACTTGCCCATCCCCATATTGCTAGGAATATCATGTTAAACTTAAAAAAAATGAACTTCTTCCGTCCTAGTGCCGCCATGCAGCTGCTGTCCCCTTAATTGAAATAGCAAAAAAATGTGATATTAGAGCCGAATCCACACATTTCAGGAAAGGGGGGCTAGGTGCGCTTGATGGATCTGTGAGCATGCAATCAGAATATTTATATGATTTGTCATGCATTTTAAGAGCATTTGTGCTTATTATTGTCAAAAATGGGGGGGGGGGGGTGCTGTTGCGGCCTCCTAAATTCGTGATGGTTAGTCATATTGATATGATTGCGAGGTAAGAGGCATGGTTAGAATACTTCCAACATCCATTTGGACAGAAGAAAGTGATGAATTACACCTATTAGACTCTCTGTCACTTACTGAAATTCAAGGGATCTTGCTTAACTTTTAGCTCAGGTAATTCATTTATTATCCAAACAAATGATATTTTAGACCTAGCGTGGTTTAAACTGATCTATGCATCTTTCTGACATATTACCTTCATGTTTCATACAACATTTGCCTGAAGCAAGTAGCGACACAAGCGAGGCATTGAGTGACTATTTTTGTACTGGAGATAGCTAATTTTGCATTCAAAACATTTGGACACATGGAGACATCCCATTTTGTATTTGATCGCTAGACGGCAGCACATTCGCAGTGGATATAGATGATTTTGCAAGACGATTTTGCAAGACGAGGTGCATGTAGGTTTGTAAAATGACATAACAAGAAAAACACCAAAATTGTTTTGCTTTTTCAACGTCATACTGTCTGATTTACCTGATCTGCCCCCAGAAAAAGGATTTGAAATACGAGCCCGAGGCCAAGCGTGCTACCTCTCGTAGCCCCCCCCCCCCCACAATACTATATCTTTGAAACATGTGTTTGTTTTAAACTTGAATGCCAGAGCGGGAGATGAACATGTAAGGTCAAATTTCAAGCTTAGCAAAATGTTTTTAGCCACTACAGCAGCCCCCTTAACCCACACGAATACTATCAGTATCAATCCAATAATTGAAAATAACCTACTTGAATACTGTATATTTAAAACAAGCACTGATCGCTTAAACAAAGTTATTTCCACTCGCTGATAATTTGCATATCTGATGCTAATATGTTATCTTGACGTATTTGTCATTTATTTAATAACAATATGTGATCTACGGTGTAGATCTCCTTATTTATATTTTAAGCTGTCGAGTTTCCGAATTATTGCATGAAAGGTGTTTACTATAATTGCTGCAATTTGAAAACGAATACGAAAATTGACGGATCACTGTATTACAGGACCTTTGTTGAGACAACAAGACAAATTTATTTCGTATGGTGAATATAATTCACAAAATATAAAACAAAAATGAAAATTAATCAATTACATGTATATATTCTCACTGGTTGCCATGGGAACGGATTTTTACCCAAATAAAATAAATATATCGTGACTAGTATTATTTTAAAATAGAAGGATGGAAGCCTTTGTTGACACGTTCACATTCAAGATCCGTAGTGATGCCATATAATATAAGGTTTTGTGGGATGTGCATTGGGCAATATATTTATCTTGAATATAAACGAATAGAATTCAAAATCATGTGCATATAATTTCATATGCAAATGAGTTTATTCGTATATCTATATTGCATACGAGATGGGGGTATTATCATCTTATTTTGCCACAAAAATAAAGTAGATATTCACAATAGCTCTGGAGATATCCACAATAACGTTTTTTAAATAGTCAGTAAAAACTACTAGTTCAATTATACGGTTTTATACGGTTGCTATGGCAACGCCAGAAAACACACCTGCCACACCATCAAATTTTGGCCGTGAAAGGGTGAAGGGGGTATCTAAATGCAGAAACTTTAGCTTTATATTTCGTATTTAAAGACTGACGTGGTCATGTTGAAGTAGTGATCACAAAAAATTACAAGGTTGTTACATTGGAAAACAACACTTGATCTTGAGCCATTTTTTATTTCAAGCACCAATTTATTACCTGCTGGGGGAGATGTTACCTGAATCGGCGAATGATACATGACATCAGTGACGCATACACTCCTCATCGGGACATACACATTACCCACCGAAGAGACCAAGGGTCGTGATAGGGTTGGCGGGATTACTGAGGATTGTGATGGGGTTGCAGAGGGTCGTGATAGGGTTGGCGGGATTACTGAGGATTGTGATGGGGTTGCAGAGGGTCGTGATAGGGTTGGCGGGATTACTGAGGATTGAGATGGGGTTGACGGGATTACTGAGGATTGTGATGGGGTTGACGGGATTACTGAGGATTGTGATGGGTTGGCGGGATTACTGAGGATTGTGATGGGGTTGACGGGATTACTGAGGATTGAGATGGGGTTGACGGGATTACTGAGGATTGTGATGGGGTTGGCGGGATTACTGAGGATTGTGATGGGGTTGACGGGATTACTGAGGATTGAGATGGGGTTGGCGGGATTACTGAGGATTGTGATGGGTTGGCGGGATTACTGAGGATTGTGATGGGGCTGGCAGGATTACTTAGGATTGAGATGGGGTTGGCGGGATTACTGAGGATTGTGATGGGGTTGGCGGGATTACTGAGGATTGTGATGGGGTTGACGGGATTACTGAGGATTGAGATGGGGTTGGCGGGATTACTGAGGATTGTGATGGGTTGGCGGGATTACTGAGGATTGAGATGGGTTGGCGGGATTACTGAGGATTGAGATGGGGTTGACGGGATTACTGAGGATTGTGATGGGGTTGGCGGGATTACTGAGGATTGAGATGGGGTTGACGGGATTACTGAGGATTGAGATGGGGTTGGCGGGATTACTGAGGATTGTGATGGGTTGGCGGGATTACTGAGGATTGAGATGGGTTGGCGGGATTACTGAGGATTGAGATGGGGTTGAAGGGATTACTGAGGATTGTGATGGGTTGGCGGGATTACTGAGGATTGTGATGGGGTTGGCGGGATTACTGAGGATTGTGATGGGGTTGGCGGGATTACTGAGGATTGAGATGGGGTTGACGGGATTACTGAGGATTGAGATGGGGTTGGCGGGATTACTGAGGATTGAGATGGGGTTGACGGGATTACTGAGGATTGTGATGGGTTGGCGGGATTACTGAGGATTGTGATGGGGTTGGCGGGATTACTGAGGATTGTGATGGGGTTGACGGGATTACTGAGGATTGAGATGGGGTTGACGGGATTACTGAGGATTGTGATGGGGTTGGCGGGATTACTGAGGATTGTGATGGGGTTGACGGGATTACTGAGGATTGAGATGGGTTGGCGGGATTACTGAGGATTGAGATGGGGTTGACGGGATTACTGAGGATTGTGATGGGTTGGCGGGATTACTGAGGATTGAGATGGGTTGGCGGGATTACTGAGGATTGAGATGGGGTTGACGGGATTACTGAGGATTGTGATGGGTTGGCGGGATTACTGAGGATTGTGATGGGGTTGACGGGATTACTGAGGATTGAGATGGGGTTGACGGGATTACTGAGGATTGTGATGGGGTTGACGGGATTACTGAGGATTGTGATGGGTTGGCGGGATTACTGAGGATTGAAATGGGGTTGACGGGATTACTGAGGATTGTGATGGGGTTGACGGGATTACTGAGGATTGAGATGGGGTTGGCGGGATTACTGAGGATTGTGATGGAGTTGGCAGGATTACTTAGGATTGAGATGGGGTTGGCAGGATTACTGAGGATTGTGATGGAGTTGGCAGGATTACTTAGGATTGAGATGGGGTTGGCAGGATTACTGAGGATTGTGATGGGGTTGGCGGGATTACTGAGGATTGAGATGGGGTTGGCGGGATTACTGAAGATTGTGATGGGGCTGGCGGGATTACTTAGGATTGAGATGGGGTTGCAGAGGGTCGTGATAGGGTTGGCGGGATTACTGAGGATTGTGATGGGGTTGGCGGGATTACTGAGGATTGTGATGGGGTTGCAGAGGGTCGTGATAGGGTTGGCGGGATTACTGAGGATTGTGATGGGGTTGCAGAGGGTCGTGATAGGGTTGGCGGGATTACTGAGGATTGTGATGAGGTTGCAGAGGGTCGTGATAGGGTTGGCGGGATTACTGAGGATTGTGATGGGGTTGGCGGGATTACTTAGGATTGAGATGGGGTTGGCGGGATTACTGAGGATTGTGATGGGGTTGGCGGGATTACTGAGGATTGTGATGGGGTTGGCGGGATTACTTAGGATTGAGATGGGGTTGGCAGGATTACTGAGGATTGTGATGGGGTTGACGGGATTACTTAGGATTGAGATGGGGTTGACGGGATTACTGAAGATCGTGATGGGGTTGGCGGGATTACTGAGGATTGTGATGGGGTTGGCGGGATTACTGAGGATTGAGATGGGGTTGGCGGGATTACTGAGGATTGTGATGGGGTTGACGGGATTACTGAGGATTGAGATGGGTTGGCGGGATTACTGAGGATTGTGATGGGTTGGCAGGATTACTTAGGATTGAGATGGGGTTGGCGGGATTACTGAGGATTGAGATGGAGTTGGCGGGATTACTGAGGATTGTGATGGGGTTGGCGGGATGGGGTTGGCGGGATTACTGAGGATTGAGATGGGGTTGACGGGATTACTGAGGATTGAGATGGGGTTGGCGGGATTACTGAAGATTGTGATGGGGCTGGCGGGATGGGGTTGGCGGGATTACTGAGGATTGTGATGGGGTTGGCGGGATTACTGAGGATTGTGATGGGGTTGGCGGGATTACTGAGGATTGTGATGGGGTTGACGGGATTACTGAGGATTGTGATGAGGTTGCAGAGGGTCGTGATAGGGTTGGCGGGATTAATGAGGATTGTGATGGGGTTGGCGGGATTACTGAGGATTGTGATGGGGTTGGCGGGATTACTGAGGATCGTGATGGGGCTGGCGCGATTACTGAGGATTGAGATGGGGTTGACGGGATTACTGAGGATTAAGATGGGGTTTGCGGGATTACTGAGGATTGAGATGGGGTTGGCGGGATTACTGAGGATTGAGATGGGGTTGACGGGATTACTGAGGATTAAGATGGGGTTTGCGGGATTACTGAGGATTGAGATGGGGTTGGCGGGATTACTGAGGATTGAGATGGGGTTGGCGGGATTACTGAGGATTGTGATGGGGTTGACGGGATTACTGAGGATTGTGATGGGGTTGCAGAGGGTCGTGATGAGGTTGGCGGGATTACTGAGGATTGTGATTGGGTTGGCGGGATTACTGAGGATTGTGATGGGGTTGGCGGGATTACTGAGGATTGAGATGGGGTTGACGGGATTACTGAGGATTAAGATGGGGTTTGCGGGATTACTGAGGATTGAGATGGGGTTGGCGGGATTAATGAGGATTGAGATGGGGTTGGCAGGATTACTGAGGATTGTGATGGGGCTGGCGGGATTACTGAGGATTGTGATGGGGTTGACGGGATTACTGAGGATTGAGATGGGGTTGACGGGATTACTGAGGATTGTGATGGGGTTGGCGGGATTACTGAGGATTGTGATGGGGTTGGCGGGATTACTGAGGATTGTGATGGGGTTGGCGGGATTACTGAGGATTGAGATGGGGTTGACGGGATTACTGAGGATTGTGATGGGGTTGGCGGGATTACTGAGGATTGTGATGGGGCTGGCGGGATTACTGAGAATTGTGATGGGGTTGGCGGGATTACTGAGGATTGTGATAGGGTTGCAGAGGGTCGTGATGAGGTTGGCGGGATTACTGAGGATTGTGATTGGGTTGGCGGGATTACTGAGGATTGTGATGGGGTTGCAGAGGGTCGTGATGAGGTTGGCGGGATTACTGAGGATTGTGATAGGGTTGCAGAGGGTCGTGATGAGGTTGGCGGGATTACTGAGGATTGTGATTGGGTTGGCGGGATCACTGAGGATTGTGATGGGGTTGCAGAGGGTCGTGATGAGGTTGGCGAGATTACTGAGAATTGTGATGGGGTTGCAGAGGGTCGTGATGAGGTTGGCGGGATTACTGAGGATTGTGATGGGGTTGCAGAGGGTCGTGATAGGGTTGGCGGGATTACTGAGGATTGTGATGGGGTTGACGGGATTACTGAGGATTGTGATGGGGTTGACGGGATTACTGAGGATTGTGATGGGGTTGGCGGGATTACTGAGGATTGTGATGGGGTTGCAGAGGGTCGTGATGAGGTTGGCGGGATTACTGAGGATTGTGATAGGGTTGCAGAGGGTCGTGATGAGGTTGGCGGGATTACTGAGGATTGTGATTGGGTTGGCGGGATCACTGAGGATTGTGATGGGGTTGCAGAGGGTCGTGATGAGGTTGGCGAGATTACTGAGAATTGTGATGGGGTTGCAGAGGGTCGTGATGAGGTTGGCGGGATTACTGAGGATTGTGATGGGGTTGCAGAGGGTCGTGATAGGGTTGGCGGGATTACTGAGGATTGTGATGGGGTTGACGGGATTACTGAGGATTGTGATGAGGTTGGCGGGATTACTGAGGATTGTGATGAGGTTGGCGGGATTACTGAGGATTGTGATGGGGTTGCAGAGGGTCCTGATGAGGTTGGCGGGATTACTGAGGATTGTGATGGGGTTGCAGAGGGTCGTGATGAGGTTGGCGGGATTACTGAGGATTGTGATGGGGTTGCAGAGGATTGCAGTGACCGCCCCTCAACCCGTGTAGGTGTAATTACAAATTGTGCCATGTTGGTGCCCGTTGAAGGAGCAGCTACCTGCGCCGGTCGTTGATAGATGGCATCAATAGGGCATACCCCCTGTACCGAGGCATACAGTTCTGGTATCAGATTTTCCGACGGTGAAGATGCGGTCGCCAAAATGGACCCACCATGCTTCGACTTATTCAATCTTTCATTAAATTCGGTCTGCTTTTCATCTATTTTGGTCGCTAGCTCACCCATCTTAAAGTCTATTTTGTTTGAAAGGCTGATAAGGCTACCATGGATGGAATTCAATTCATTTGACAAACCCGTAGTATTTGCATTGACATCCGCAAAGTTTGCATTCATATTCTTAATTAAATCGAAGAAGTCTTTCTGATTCCCGGTTAAAACTTTCGACTCTACTGCTGCATCTAACTGCTGTGCCCCCTCCCGTTCATCAGCAACTTCCACAGTAAAAACTATTCGGTTAGCTTCTAGCAACCCCTGTGCAACTGCTGATAAGTTTTGGTCATTGAACAGATCATGGGCTGTCAGGGTCCCTTTTTCACCCCTCAAATCGAGAATGCCCTGAGCCCTTTTTTCCCCAATATTAGGCAGCTGTAAAAGCTCCTCTTTTTTTGCAGTGTTAACGTTAACTGCCATGGTGTGACAGTAAATCAATGAACAACACGCCAAATTTTCAAGTTTCCATTTCATGCTAAAAAGAAGTTGGACTATTGTTATGTTTCATTGTGTCTACAAGATAGTAGTCATGATGGCATTAAGGATTTATATCGCAGAAATTTGTGAGAAATGCAGAGGGCGCCACCCTCGCAAGCTCGGACTGCTGTGACCAGTAGGCCTACGACTTAAAGACACTGTCCTATACCCTGGCCCACTGCTACAAAGTCTAGTGCCAGCAGTGTCAGTGTGCCGACGCTTTTAGACCAAGATAGCGCGGCCGAAATAGAGCAAAGAAACTCGCACAAGCGTTACCGGTCAGTTTATGTGTTGGGACATAACGAGATTGGAGTATCATGCACGGTGCTATTCACCTGGCGGCTCATTGAATTTAAATAAAAATTATGAAGTTCAGCCAAAATTGCTGGGATGGTCGGTAGCTACAGTGAACAGGGTACGGACAAATATTAGTCATCTTTCACTGAGATGTAGCTCATATATCAGTAATTATTCAAATCGGAGGCAACATTTGAACTCAGAACCAGTTCAACCTGTTCAGTTAGCTCGTCAAATAAATTTAAGGAGATATTCAGTGAATAAACAAGGTGTGCATTCTCTGACTATTTGTAAACTGTTATACAGGACGCAAGCAATTTCTTCACGCTTTCTGTTATGGTCAAATTACAACAATCTGGTGGATAATGTAAATAGTGAAATTGACTGTTTACATTATCTTTGTTTTTGTTTTTTGTACAGTTTTTCCTCCGTGTTAGCTGAGAACTGTTTTATGTGTGTTTTAATTAAGTACAATTTTTCCTCAAATTGAGCCGAGGACTGTTTTATGTGTGTTTTAATCCAATACAGTTTTTCCTCAGGTTGAGCTGAGGACTGTGTGCTAATTCAACTCCACGCGGAGCATACAGTCCTGCAGCCTTTTCCGCGCATTGAACTTATCGTACACATTGCCATCTCTGTCCTACCAGGTGCTCATTTTCACCTGAGTCAAGTGAAGCATTTGAAGGTGAAGTGCCTTGCCCAAGGACACAACATCTTAACAATGTCCCAAGATTGAGATGGGATTAACATGATAATTCTCTGAAAATTCTGCAGCAGGCGGGATTCGAAACAGCACGGTAGGCAGCGACAAGAGCAAAGCACCACACTCTAACCATTGCGCCATGTCCCTCTCTGTAATGAAACTGTTGAGTCATTTTGTCATACAATGTATGAGATATAATATTTTGTTTAGAGCAAAACAGGAAACATAAAAATGTGATAATGTTTTATCCCGAAATAGATCATCAGCAATTGTACTGAATACAGATATATCACCGTCATAAAACTTGTCATTTCACATCCGTCTGAGTAAGTTGCTGTATCTAACCATCGATTTTTGTACAATTTGTCTTATACAATATTTTGGTATGATCATTATAAAATGTGACATCTCGAAATTCAGAAATATGATAAATTAAACCCATAGATAATATTCTGGATGTCTGACAAATGAGTATTTTATTTTCCTTAACAAGAGCCATAGCTGTATTAACTGTTACACTCACAATGTGAAGTGATCATATTTATAAAACATCATTATGATGCAGAAGGTGTCCTATAGGTGACATGCTCAAAACCAATCTGGATTTAGACAAGTCCAGACACGTTTGCAGTGTAAACATGATTAATGGGAGTCATGGTAATTTGACTATTTAGCATCATGCTGCCATGAGCGTCATGATGGTTTGAATAATTAATTGCAAAAACCTTTTTCTATAAAATGTTTAATATTTTAAAATTTAATTTTACATGTACATAATACGAATATGTCTAAACGTGTTTGTGTAATTTTTTATTTTTTATTTTATAATGTGTATTTTGTAAGTTTTTATTTTTTGTAATTTTTTATAATTTTTAATTTGTAAGTTTTTATTTATTTTTTATATTTTTTAATTTTAGTTTTACAATTTTTATTTTTTTTAGTTTCATTTTTACAATATTAATTATTTTTAATTTTAATTTTTTGATTTTTATTTTGTTAGTTCTTATTTTTTAATTGTTTTTATTTTATAATTTTTAATTTGTAAGTTTTATTTTTGCATTTTTTTGTTTATTTATTTCACACACTACTACAGTAGATGTTTTGAAATTGTAAATGGTGTCTACCTAAAATAAAATGTAATGATAATTTTTTTGATTGTGCAATACACAAGCGAACCAATCAGAGTGAAATGTTTGGTGTCCTTTTCAATGCTGATGAAGCACAATCAAGTCTATACATGTTCATGAGGGAGGTGGGGAGCTGTGATGAATCAGACCAAGGGGAGAGGGGAGTGGACCCAAGGGGTGAGGGGAGTGGCTAGTCATTTTTTTATTGTGCAATAAACCAGAGAACCAATCAGAGTGAAATGTTTGGTGACTTTTTTAACGCTGATAAAGCACAAGCAAGTGTATACATATTCATGAGGGAGGTGGGTATTTTAGGTAGTTTTCGCGAAAAATTACAAAATAAAGCTACCAGTTTGCTCTCCAGCTGTTTAGTTGTACAGTCAGGACTCTAATCTCTACCATTTGATTATATTATGACGGTCATAGAGCTACTTACCTGCAAAAATGGGTTTGAAAAGGACTATAAGTCCGGAATATCAGGATGAGTAGCCAACTGTTTTCAATCGTCTGAACAAAGTATAGTCGCTATACAAGTAAACAAAACACCAGCGATGTCCTTGTACAATCTAGTGTTCCGTGGATGGGGTCAGTACACTATGTAAGTGAATTTTGTGTCCTTTTTTACACTTTTTGTGAGCAGTCAATGCTCTAAATTGACATTTTGTGCCGAGAAGCATTTATCATTCACCAAGAAGCACTAACTTTGCGCCAATAGGCGTGTTTTTGAATCTGCAGTGTGAAAATTCATCGCTTGGCGTCATTCTTTTTCATAGTCAGACACCTATTCATCATTTCGCAGCAGCAGCGGCAGCGGCAGCAGCAACAGCGGCAGGAACAGTAGTAACAGCAACGGCGGCGGCAGTAGCAGCAGCAACAGCAGGAGCAGAAACAGCTGCAGCAGCAATGACGCCCATTAATCATTCAAGGATGAGTCGTCAGACTATCAGCATCATGTTCAGTGATGATACACTATTTGTAGCTTCTCATAATGGAATTGATGCTTACTTATATTTGTTTTGTTTTTAATTCACACATGCATGAACTGAAAATTGGCCTGTTAACCTAATTCAACCCCGGTATCTCCATACAAATACTCATAAATATACACTGAATGTGCTATATGCAGCACATAATATATTTCGAAGCAGTGTTCATGCAGCAGCAGCATCTAAATAATATCCAAATAATATCTAAATAATATCTAAATAATATATAAATGATGTATAAATATTGTAAAAATAATATCTAAATAATATCTAAATAATTATAAATAATAACATCTCATGCTTTGTAAAACTCGCAACAGCAGCAGCAGCAGCAGCAGTATCAGCAGCGTCCTGACTCCCATTGCTCATCCGTTGATGAGTCATCATCCTAGTAGCGTCCTGACGCCCATTTATCATCAGAGGATGAGTCATCATCCACCTCCTGACGCTCAATAATCATCCACCTATTGACATCAAAACATGACGCCCATTAATCATTCGTGTATGAGTCACCAACCCAATGACATTAAATATAAAATATGCTGACATTATACAGATATGCTTATTAATATTTTGAACCAGCCAATCAAAATAAAGTAATTGACGTCATGACATGACGCCCATTCGTCATTTGAGCATGACTCATCATACTCAATGCCTCCTGACGCTCATTAATCATACATAATAATAATATGACAATGACGCTCGTTAATCATGCACATTGATGCTCCCAACATCAAAACATGATGCCCATCAATCACCCGAGGATGAGTCATCATCCACCTCCTGACGCTCATTAATCATACATACCAATAATATGACAATGACGCTCATTAATCATACACATTGATGCTCCCAGTGTCAAAACATCATGCTCAATCATCATTCGAGGATGAGTCATGATCCACCTCCTGACACTCATTGATCATACATACCAATAATAAAACCATGACGCTCATTCATCATGCACATTGATGTTCCCAGCCTAAAAACATGACACCCATTAATCAAATATCATCCACATTACATAGGTGGGGATCGTACCAGTCTGTAACAGACACCAAGGGGAGGGGGAGCCAAGGGGGGAGGGGGCGTACCAGTCTGTAACAGGCACCAAGAGGAGGAGGACCCCCCGCGGACCCAAGGGGTGGGGTCGTACCAGTCTGTAACAGGCAATAAGAAGAGGGGGAGGGGGCAGTGGTGAGTCATCCTTCTCTGGGGGAGGGGGAGCCAAGGGTAGGGGCGTACACGTTTGTAACAGGCACCAAAGAGAGGGGGGACCCAAGGGGTGGGGGACCGTGATGAGTCACCCTTTCCAAGGAGAGGTGCTGGGGACCATGATGAGTAACCCTTTCTAAGGAGGGGTGGGAGACCTTGATGAGTCATCCTTTCCAAAGGAGGGGGGGTATCCCAATGGAAGGGGGCTCTACAAGTCACAGCCAGGGGGAGGGGGATGACGGTTCCAACGTTAAACCAACCATACACCAATGTTGCCAGCATTAATAGCGTTAAACCGCCCATATGCCGATGATCTTTTACTTGAATGATGGTTTTGATGCACCAGGGGGCCCTATATACTACTGACCTAAGGTAGTTCGCGTAGATATGTGTCCGGTGAGACTTTATTGTTGACTTATTCGCTAGGCGGCGCCCTTTTGTTTACACACGCCTTATACAACTAGGCTCATTACATATTCAGTTCTGTGCTCGCTGGATAGACCTCACGCTAAATGTTCAAGTTCCCATTTTATGCTAAAAAGAAGTCCCACCACCTTCCCCTTTTCCCCTCCATACTTTTTTGGGAATTTTTTTGTCTGGTTAGGCGGTTTTTACCCCTCGCCTTTTCCTGTTTTAGAGATTTCCTAATTTCTTAGAATGGAGCATTCTAATTATCTTTTATGAATTGTGAAATGTTTACACTTGTGGTTGTGTTTGTCAATAATGAATAACCTTTTAAATCACACATATTTTGATGTAATAGTATAGTTAATTTGTAAATAAAAAATTGAACTTTTCAATTACACATGTTTGTTCACATATAGTTATTTCATTGTTTGCTGGAGGAAAAAATAGCTACAGGCAAGTCGGTGCGATATTTATTCCGCTCACATTAGTTTTTATTTTTAGACAGACATAAAGGTTATTTCTTTCCAAAGACACTACAAAATACAAATCTATAAAATCTATAATAAAAATCTTGCAGAAACCATAAATTGTGTTTTCATGTGCGACATATAACTTCTTATAATTTAACAAATTATTAAATATAAAAAGTTGACTGAAATTGTGTTGTTTTATCTTAGCAACAGAAACTTTCACACCAATCTGTTATCGTAAGTTCGCGCTCTATAAATTATTCTGAATTTGATTAACAAAGAAACACGGTCATCGAAGCCAAAACACTACACCGTTGATAATGCAACTGACCGAAGAGGCGCAATTTTTAATGAGAGGACATGACAACTTAAAGCGATTGATTTCAGATTGTACTGATGACAATGTTTAAATGTTGAAATAACATAACATGATTTATCTCATCAGCGTTAATCCTTCACGTGATCCAGCCAGCTCTAGTCCTCTTAGTAGATCCATCCAACGCTGATCCCCTTGGTGGATCCAACCAGAGCTGGTCCCTTTAGTGCATTCAATCAGGGCTGATTCACTTAGTGGATTATGCCAGCGATGTTCGTGGATTAATTAATTAATTGGTGAATCGACTGGTCGTCTTAGTGGATCCAGTCACAACCGGTTTATTTAGTAGATCCAGCCACAGCTGGTCCGATTAGTGGATTCAGCAACAACAATTACTGGTCCCATTAGTAGATCTGGCCACAGCTCGTCCCATTAGTGGATCGAGCTACAGCTGGTCCCATTTGTGGATCCAGCTAGAGCCCGTCCCAGTAGTGGATCGAGCTACAGCTGGTCCCATTTGTGGATCCAGCTAGAGCCCGTCCCATTAGTGGATCGAGCTACAGTTGGTCCCATTTGTGGATCCAGCTAGAGCCCGTCCCAGTAGTGGATCGAGCTACAGCTGGTCCCATTTAGTGTATCCAGCTAGAGCCCGTCCCAGCAGTGGATCCAGCTACAGCTGGTCCCATTTGTGGATCCAGCCACAGCTCTTCTTATTAGTGGATCCATGCGCAGCTGGTCCTATCAGTGAATACAGTAGTAGCTGGTCCCCTTAGTGGATCCAGCTACAGCTGGTCCCATTAGTGGATCGAGCCACAGCTGTGCCCATTTGTGGATCGAGCTTCCTTTTGGGCTCCTTAATGGATTCAGCTACAGCTGGGCGCATTAGTGGATCCAGCTACAGCTGGTCCATTTAGTGGATCCAGCTACAGCTGGTCCATTTAGTGGATTCAGCTACAGCGGGTCCATTTAGTGGATCCAGCTACAGCTGGCCCATTAGTGGATCCAGCCTCAGCTGGTCCTATTAGTGGGTCCAGCTACAGCTGGTCCCATTAGTGGATCCAGCTACAGCTAGCCCATTTAGTGGATCCAGCTACAGCTGGTCCAATTAGTGGATCCAGCTACAGCTAGCCCATTTAGTGGATCCAGCTACAGCTGGTCCATTTAGTGGATCCAGCTACAGCTGGTCCCACTAGTGGATCCAGCCACAGCTCGTCCTATTAGTGGATCCAGCTACAGCTGGTCCCATTAGTGGATCCAGCTACAGCTGGTCCATTTAGTGGATCCAGCTACAGCTGGTCCTATTAGTGGATCCAGCTACAGCTGGTCCCATTAGTGGATCCAGCCACAGCTCGTCCTATTAGTGGATCCAGCTACAGCTGGTCCCATTAGTGGATCCAGCTACAGCTGGTCCCATTAGTGGATCCAGCTACAGCTGGTCCATTTAGTAGATCCAGCTACAGCCGGTCCATTTAGTGGATCCAGCTACAGCTGGTCCCATTAGTGGATCCAGCCACAGCTCGTCCTATTAGTGGATCCAGCTACATCTGGGCCCCTTAATGGATCCAGCTACAGCTGGGCCCATTAGTGGACCCAGCTACAGCCGGTCCATTTAGTGGATCCAGCTACAGCTGGTCCCATTAGTGGATCCAGCCACAGCTCGTCCTATTAGTGGATCCAGCTACAGCTGCTCCCATTAGTGGATCCAGCTACAGCTGGTCCCATTATAGACAGGTGGCAAAATATCAAAAGGGGCCAAATAAGCAGTGCGGTATGGACGGAATGTTAGGGGTTGGTAATCACATCAGCCAGTATCCTATCTATACTAAACACATTTTAAGTGGATGACAAAAAAATAAATCGTTTTCTACAGAAATACAGCAAAAACAAAATGACGGCCATTTTCAGCCCTAACAACTTATTTATATTCAGGTCGCCGAGGGTGGAACCTTGCAAATGGGTATATACAATTTTTTTGCGGATTATTAATGCATGATATGTCTCGATTGATATGAGCAAGCATGCCAGACTGGCACATTTGATCACGTTTTATTATCACTGAACATTTTTACTAGTAGTTCAAGGCTTACATGTGATGTGACCATCTTTGTAGCGCTAGTATCAATAATGTCATTCTTGGCATCAATTATCTGATAAACATTAGATGTAATGTGTCCTTTTAGGTGAATTTGGTGACTGTGAATCTATTTGAGGGCATAAAAGTAGGCTACAATGGGAGTCCTCGGGATATTTCAAATCCAAACTTGATGTAGATAAAATTCAAACTTGGCTAGTGGATAGAAATAGAATAAAAATATGAATACAAACGTTTCTCAGTGTTTTATCTAGCCTTTATAGCAGGGCGCTGCACCATGCTGTCCTTCATGAGCGCCACGTTGCCCTTCATGAGCGCCATGTTGCCCATCACCTATTGAAAAGGCGCCATGCCCCTTTCAACTATTGTCACGTCCAACTCAAACCCACCCTGGTCATTGAGACTGATTAAACACCTTCATAACGACTATACTTGGCATTCACACCTATGATGTAACTAACGCCTGGTGGAGTGAAAGTGTGTTCACAGTGTTCGTATCTGGTGGTGTTTACACAAGTAACTGATAATCTTCTATGATTTAACTCGAAATGTCTCTCGAAAGGTGCTCGGTAGGGCATGACTATGTGCCCCCCAATGATAGGTGCCCCTTCTAAATTCAAGATGGAACACTGGTTTCTTATGGTTTCATATTTTCGGTATGCAATACCATGCAATAGTATTTTATTGATTAAAACTTGATAATCTGTCGCTCACAATATGTTCGATCCTTTAGAAGCATGTAGCCTATGTACCAACATCACATTCTCTCTTATTGTGCCTGCTGGAGCCGCCCAGTTGCGACGCTGGGACAGCATTGAACCAACATCGGTTCTATTTTGTGTGTTTCCCGGCAGCGCTTCCAGTGGGGTAATAAGAATGTTGATGCCACCTTAGCAGCTCACTAGGGAGTTGTTACGTCTGTTGCATGCATGCATGGCATGGTACATAATCAATTAGTCTACAACAACCATCCAAGCGTATATGCAGCATCTATGAGTCCGGTCATACTCCTTCAGCGGATTCCAAGAAACATTCGTTGATATGGTCTCAGTATAAATCATTATTATATACTACTGTGGGTTCCTACGGTAAAATCGCTACAGGTTGAAGACGTATGTTCGTGAAGGTTTGGTAATAAAATCAGCAAACAGTTGGCATTGTGTCGCCAAATATATTTACAATAAAAGTTAACAAGTCAAGGTTTTACTTGCAGGCATCGAGTATTCTTTATATGTAGACGACTTTGCTATTTATTTGTAATCCAGCAACATGAACAGGCCTGCAAGTAGTTACTAGTGAAAGTATGTTCTTCCTCAAAAACTTTGGGTGTACATTTATCTAAGAAAAATAGCTTACACACTGGACACTGTCCATATGGACAACCACTCCCCGTTGAATAATATGTCAAATTACTCAGTTTTTTGGGGATAAGTTAAATTGTATACCGCACATCACATTATTATATTATCGAGAGAAATATAAAAATCATTATATCGGTTCCAATTTATATCCAGCAAGGACTGGGGTGTTGACAGGATAACCCTACTATAAGAGCATGCTAGTCACAAATCAGATCCAAACTGAATTTTAATTACGGCTGTATTGTGCATGGATCGGCGAGACGATTGTACCTGGATGTATTCGATCGGATCGCCAACCAAGATTGTGCTCATAGGCATTTAGAACCTCTCCTATTTAAAGTTTTAAAGTGAAGACCGACGAACACTCATTTCGAGCTCGCGGTTGAAACTGAGCCTGCAATACTAAATACAAAACCTTGACGGATATACGTCTCCAACCAAACCAAAATATTTTGATCTGTGGTGCTTTTACCTTTTGAAATCCGCACTGGTGTTTGGTAAAGATGTATACTATCATTCAAATGAAGGCTCTCTGGTGCGAGAGCTGCGGCTTTAAGAGGAACAACAACGTACCGTACTGACAATCCACCCAAAGAGTATGGCAAGACTCGTGGAGGTTGCAGCTTATGTTAGATGGTTGTTGTGGACTAGTTGATTAGTACCATGCCACACAGCATGTAACGACTCCCTAGTGATCTGCCAAGGTGGTCAAAAAAGTGATACCGCTTAAAACCATCCCAGTAGGGCCAAGGAGGTTGAAAACTCCTTTGTAGGGCCTACCCCAATAGTGAATATATATTGCCTTAAACATGTAGTAATTATGTTGGCGTGGAGAATGTCATTTCTCATATCAATACATTTATAACCATTCATCAATGGGAAATACATGTGACTTTTTGTTATGTGTAATTTGGAAGATTTGTTTCTGCCCAACTAGTTTTCAATTGCATGTGTTGCCTCCACATTGACTATACTTCTCTTCTATTATAATACAAGAACGGAACATCATAATCAAGTCATGGTTATGCAGACCACCTTGCCATTGATGAATAAACTTCATATTTGTTTGCGCAAGCATATGTCTTGACCAAAAAAATATCCAAAGAGCATTTAAATTTTAATTAACCTACTGTAAGCGCTTCTGAAAAACACACAAAGTTGAATCAATGTTGGTTTAATGCTGTCCCAGCGTCGCAACTGAACGGGGAACGCGATACGAAGGAACGTTATGATGGTACATAATGGTACACATAGGCTACACGCCACTAAATGAGCGAACAAACTGTTATCATGTTATCTAGTTTTAATAAATAAAGCGCCATGTATTGCATTCCCCAGATATGAAACTGTATAAGAAACGATTACATTCATATTTTCATATTGTGAATTCTATGTAATCCCTTTTTGCGTTTGCAAGATCCTGGCGTCTCCAATTATATTTTATGTACACACATAGATTCACAGTCACTAAATTCATCTAAAATGACAGATGACTACTCATTTTTATCGATAACTGATGCCTAAAATGATATTATTAATGCCAGAAATTGGTTCAGCGTCACAAAGTTAGTCAGAAACCATATATCACACAAATATTGGACTACTTATGAAAAAGTTGTGTTTTGCCTATGACCGATTTTGATCATTTATGACTTTCCTACCGAGGTTGAATGTCATAGAATAAGATTTGTAAGATCATTGATGCCTAGAATGCAATTAGTGATACCAGAAATGGATTGCGCGCCCAAAGCTGGTCAAAAACGAGAAACCACATGAAACTATTGGACCACTTTTGTAAAATTTGTATTTTCACTATGACAACTACTGGTTATTTTTTTTTACTTTGATATGGTGTTTGAAGGTTATATAATAAGAGTTGTAAGGTCACCGATGCTTACTATTAGACACCTAAGGTTAGAGTATTGATGCCAAAAATGGATTTTGCGTCCACAAAGTTAGTCAGAAACGACATACTGTAGATCTGGTATTTTTTTACGTGTTTGAATATTCGCGAATTTCAGATTTTGTAACTTTTTGCGAAGTGTAGAACTCGCAAAATTTCAAAATATTATATTCTGCACTTTATAATCATCTGCACAGATTATAAGTCAATACTAATGTAATTTAAAATAGAAAAGGTCATTATGAAGTCTTATTTTCATTGGTTATCAACCATACGAAAAATACCTAACTTTTCGCAATGGCGGCCATTTTGTTTTTGCTCCAACATCAAAATAAAGCAAAATTTTGTTTGTCATCCGCCTGATATGTGCTCGTGCCATTAGTGGATCTATGCGCAGCTGGACCTATCCGTGAATCCAGCAGCAGCTGGTCCCCTTAGTTGATGCAGCTGCTTCTCTCATTAAACTGTAACAGTCAGTGTAAATAAGTTTCTCGCTTATGGGGCCGGTTCGCTTGTGAGTCCTATGATTTGGGACTGAATAGGGTTGTCCGTGGGTTGTCGCGGGTCTGTCCGCTTTCTAAATCTGATAATACATTAGGTCAATTTGAAAAAATCGGGACTAGCCAAAAGAGGTCCGGCTCGTATTCCGGGATGGTGAGCTTTGTGAGGAGGTCCAATACCTGGTCTCACTGTACATGCACGTATTCCAGAATGGTGCGCTTTGTGAGGCGGTCCGATACCGGGTCTCACTGTACATGCACCTTAATTTACTAGCTGAGTTATGGGTCTACGGCCATTATAATTGTTTAATTCTTTCAGTGCTGGACCGTCGATAAACGCTACATTCTAAAGACGGTCTCTGCGCTGAAAGGGTTAATACACAAGTAATATAATAACTGTGCATTGCTACCTTGTATAAGTGTTAATAGTCACTGTATTTATTTTCTAAGTATTAATAGTTACTATATTTCTTTTCTAAGTGGTAATACTATATTTATTTTCCAAGTATTAATAGCTACTATATTTCTTTTCTAAGTGTTAATAATTCTATATTTCTTTTCTTAGTGTTAATAGTTACTATTTTGCTTTTCCATGTATGAACAATTATTATATTTATTTTACAAGTGTTGATAATTACTATTTTTCATTTCCAAGTGTTAACAGTTACTATATTTCTTTTCCAGTACCTAGAGACAGATCTTCTCACAGCACAGTAATGTGAGTGTTTCTTTTTTCCAAAGATAAATATGATCACAGTATCTTGTTACCTTGATCACAATTGGTGGCTCCTACGCTAGCGACCTCCTGGTCTTCTGCAATTGTTTTTTGTTCATGTTGATTCTTTGTATGTACCGTACATGTATGTTATGTAGAAAATCGAATAAATTTGTCTGAGTCTTGTGACCTTAAGAAATGCTAGCTTGTAAGCTTAAGAAATGCTAGCCTGTGATCTTAACAAGTGCTACCTTGTGATCTTAGCAAATGCTAGCTTGTGATCTTAGCAGATCTTAGCTAATTATTCAGTAATAACAAAATATCAGTATTTATATTATAGTGATTCAGTTTAAATATGACTATGCATTGTTAGCTTTTGCTTCTGCTGTAATTTGTGTTTGTATATCTTCTACAATTATAAAGTATGAAGGGATAAAAATGTTATCTAATTTAATTTTTAAATTTAATTTTGTGTAAATAACAACTCAATAACGGCGGTCATTGTCACCACTTTTCCGTTGATAGGAGGTAGAATACTTGATCTTAATTCATATGTTCCTTTTAGCGGACAGCATCATTATGCCAAATATAAACATTTCTCATTCTTTTACATAGATTAAAATTGCGTCTCATTCACTGGATACCTGAATTGTTATGCATAAGGCATCGTTGGGAAGGCGAGATGGGCTCATCTCAGCACAAGTCGCCACGTGAAGCCCGAGGCTTTAGACGATGGCTTGATGCAGTGAATATCTGCCGAAACGGCAAAATCAAACTAAACAGTGAACCGTATCAGAGAGAGAGAGTGCGATCTCACCATAAGCCTACGTCTCGTAGTGATAGTCAACAGCATGAGTGCGAGAAAGCGATAGATTTCAAACCGAATAGTCAGAAATAACGTAATAACGTTGCATTTCGAGATAAGCCCCTGAGCCATGTGTTGCTACCACCCCACAACCCACCCACACAAATTTTCTTCTGAGCCTCGGTATGTCCACAACATGAAATGAGAGTAATAAAATGGGGACGAAATTTATATTTTGACCAGTTATATGGAGGTACCCCCAAACCCTTCAGTAGGGTTACACAAAGTCTGTCGTTGCTGTTCTACAATCTACATATACTGTACACCATATAAAAAAAATAGCCATCAATTGATGGCCGGAAAACCTCAGCGGTATGCTCTGTCTATTAATATCAAAAATTCTAAATTTAGGCACAAGGCGTTATGAAGTTATGAGTTATTTCGCTTACAAGCCATTTCGGTTTCGTGACCTGGTGACCGCGAAATTAGGTCAAGGTCACTGATTGTCGAACTTGCCCGTCAGATTAGTGTCATGCACTTGGGGTAAAAAAATGAAGGCCCTAAGTCAAGACGTTTTGAAGTTATCGTGCCTGCAAGCCTTCTTGGTTTCCATGACCTGTTTACATAATTAAGTCAAAGGCACTGAATGTCGAGCTTGATCTTCAGAAGGCCAAGCTCATGCGCTTGAAAGCATCTGCACCATCCACCCTCTCGCCCCCTTCTGGTGATCAATATCCCAACTAACCTTATTGTTGAGGGGTAACAGCTGATGGCAAGACCCCTTAGCCGTAGGCTCTGTACATCAATATCAAGAATTATAAATGTATGAACATGTGGCCCTAACTCAATGCATTATGAAGTTATCGTGCTCACAAGCCATTTTGGTTTTCAGGACCTAGTGATACTAAAATTAGGTCAAGGACATTCAGACTGGTATCATGTACACGAAGTAAAACAAATGGATGCCCTAAGTCAAGACGTTATGAAGTTATCGTGCTCACAAGCCATTTTGGTTTCCATGACTGGTGACCTTTAAATTAGGAGTGTTAGTAAATGTCCCATATTTTTTTAATGGAAAAATGCTGCAGCGTTTCTTGAAAATATGTATTTAACATGGACTGGCATCTGAAAAAAAGTTGTCATCGAACTTGGATTGACATTTTAGTGTAGTATAGTGCCTTGAGCTACGGTGTCTTGGTTTAAAACTAGATAACGATACAGCGTAAGGACGTCCCCTAAGCGTTAAATGTTTCACACCGAATAGGCAGAATGTTTACGGAAAGAGATTGGATTTCGATAGTGTAATTAAGATATGCTAAATCAGCTCGACAGTAACTGCTTACTTTTAAATTAGGCATTTACTGCATTTTAGCTCTACAGAGCTAAAGAGCTGCATAGTAGGCTTACTCTTATAGTGGTGATAGTCTAGACATATTTTTATTAAATCGAAATGTAGTGACATGGTTGTAAGATCGGGATTTGATCACAGAGTATTGTAACACACCTGACAGTGCTTTTCTAATCAGGTCCCCAGAGCTGTAGTGCTGACATGAAGTAATCAACAACAAAGTATTTTATGCTGCA
Organism: Flabesymbios commensalis; assembly: GCA_964017125.1. Classification (NCBI taxonomy): domain Eukaryota; kingdom Metazoa; phylum Annelida; class Polychaeta; order Terebellida; family Flabelligeridae; genus Flabesymbios; species Flabesymbios commensalis. Next base: position 105,689,840 of record OZ024904.1, on the reverse strand, counting down.
TAAAGATATGACTGGTTGGCAGCATGACAGGCTAGTTCTCTTGCTTATGGCTAGCAATCTGTGCTTGTTCATACTCTGCTTCATTCTGCTTTCCGTCCAGTCATATATCCCTATTATTATCTTTCAAATATCAATTACAAGCACACTTCATTTGGCTAGTCAGCGTGAACAGCTTAGCCTGAGCTTGAGCGCCTCGCTCCGACGCGCTCCTCGTGCCTTCTCTCTGACCCGACTTGAGTAAAAGCACATATTCTAGGTTTAAGTGGACCAGAATGTCTCGAATCATTCATAGTACAAAAATCACCACCGAGGCAACGTGATTGAGTGTAGGTCTCATAATTTGAGAAAATTTGAATTTCGGGCCCAATTTTGACTTCGTTTTTCATTTTATTGAGTCACTAATTTTTTTTTCTCAAAAAATGTGAGACCAAGCTAAATGATTATAAAACTCAACCTATTATTCTACCTATATTTGGAGCACATTTTAATCTTCTAACCTATTTGGGGTTTTTCACAGTCATCATGTGAGTGACCCTCCCCCCCCCCCCTCCAAATCAGTAAAACCACCAGATAATGGCATTTCACTTATTTGATATATTATGTGTTTGCGTATTATGCTATATCTGTGGCTGTGTTGATGTTTGAGGATAACGAGGAAGATGTTTGAGGATAATGAAAGCATGTTTGAGGATAATGAGGAGGATGTTTGAGGATAATGAGGAGCAACATATATTCACATTTCGTGCTTTTATTAAACATAATTTACATCAATACGCTGGTAAAACATTGTATCGTATTACTACATCAGTAATTATAATAATACATTACTATGTGTGCTAGTACAGCAGTAATTCCATCAACCTTATTCACTATGCCTTTAACCCTTTAACCGCCGGTGCCGCATGTATTCGTTTTTTCACTTAATTATCACCACATTCAGTACCGCCTTTTAAACATGGTAAGGCCATAATGTGATATCAATCAGCACGATTTGAAAAGAGTTGACCTCCATTTGTCAAATCTGAATAATTTTCACCCACTTGAAGTTGTGGATCGCGTCAGCGAGACACAACTTCAAGTGGGTGAAAATTCCAATTGAATGATTTGGCGGTTAAAAGGTTAACGATATTACTATGTGTGCTTAGTGCAGCAGTATTTTTTACCACCACATTCCCAATTATATACATGATATAACACTATGTGTATGGATTTTTGCATTCATCAGGCTCTTCTTCAACTGTTTCATCCATACATTTGCAGAATTTGGAGCAATTGATAGATAGGTTCCTACAATTACACCGTTTGGTAGCACACTGTTGGCAGTTGCACACTGTGGTCATGTTTTCTGGAAGTAGAGTGATTTTATTTGGAGGCAAAAGCAGGTCATTTGCCATCATAGGCCTATATTCAAAATCAGTAGGGTCTAGGTTGTCTCTAACTGCATCAAGAGAATTGAGCACATTTGATAACTGATATAAAAGCTTTTAGAAATATGGGCTAGTAGAGCACCATTTGAGGGTGGTAAGGAGTGTAGGGTGGTATGTGATGGTATTGCCATGATCTCAGTTTAATTATGCCAGTAATAGCTGGGGTTTTTTTACTTCACACAAGTAGGATTCAGCCTTTTGAGCCTGTGCTTTGAAATCAAGCATAGCGATCAAGGATCCGAAACCTTTCAGATACAGAACAGGGCTGGCTTTAAGGGCAGCTGCTCTTGTGTTACATTAATGACTGTGACGTAAGACAGATTTGTATGCCACCTGATGGTGAATAATGTCTTTAAAACACGTTTGACCAGTGCTCGAGCTGAGTTAATTATTTTTGAGATATCGAATTTCAGCGCTCGAAGGATAGGTTAAAAATAATCAAAACTTTACATGTGTTTCGTCCTGAATATATTTAAGGACAACATGTGGAAAGAGTGGTATTAAAGCTGCTTATAACTATAAAAACGAATATGTGGTTTTCAAATAGGGTTGAGAAAATGTAACTTGAGCGAGTACCCCATCCTTTCTTTTGACCTCAAAGGTCTTTTATTCAACAATATAAGGTTTTTCCAGCTTGGTATGGTGGAATCAGATGTCAGATATGTGGCGACGGCATCAGGACAGTATCGTCTCCTCGACCGAATTCGTTTTAGGCCGATTCAGGGCATGGCGGAATAAGAGGCTGGCGAGTTTCTACTTCCTCCCAGCTCTGCACCACGCTGAGAATCGCGCCCTTCTCGTCCATTCCATTCTAGTTTGTCTTAGGAGACAGACGCCTAAGTCTGCCGCTCTTTTCACCGAACAATATGGCCTGGTATCACCCTCTGTCGCGGGATAGCACGCCGTATCTGACACTGTCTGAGAAAGAAAGAAAGAAAGGATCTTTGTTAGCGACTTTTATTTTATTAACCCCTGCTGACCAGGCAGGACTTAGAAGAATAGGATTTGGGCTCGCTGGAGTTTCCCCACACCATGCCACCCAATAGATATACTAAATGAAGACAACAAACTTTAGCATGCTCATAATCATACTCATGCAAAGCAAACGGAATAGTTACATTTTACGATTTTTTTTTGAAATATTCCCTTTCAGCGTGGGTTCGCGTTTTCTGGAAAATATCATAACTTCACCTAGGTTTCGTCCAGAATGTATTTAATGACAAAGCTATGGCAAGAGTTGCATTAAAGCTGTTTAAACTATAAAAATAAAGATTATGTTATTGCACAGGGTCGACAAAATGTAATTAGTGGGAGTACCCCACCCGGACCTTAAACCTCATAAGACCTTCATGCCACAAGCTAGGAATTTTTAAATGGGATATAGGGGTATCAGATAAGTGACGGATCAAAAGAGGTAATCATACCTTAATATGTTCAAAACCATGCAATAGTACAGGAAACGGAACAGTTTCATCCCGAGATCAAACAGCATGTATCAGAAAAGGGAAACCACATGCAGATCGTTACTGGCAGCATTCAAGATAATAGAGTGGCAACGAAAGTGATAGACAAAATTTACGCAATGTGCCTAAACTCAACTCACCTTATGAAGAGGTTGACATGAGCCTTGTCTGCATGATCACGGTGTTTGATTTCAAAGTACATGCTCAAAATGCTGAATATTACTTGTGTCAATTTTTCAAAAAAAACAAACAGCTATAAGTGACATAAGCAAGCCGAGATCATGGCTGTACCATCACACCAAACAAACCACCCTCCACTCCTTACCGCCTTCAAACGGTGCTCTACTATCTCATATTTCTATAAGCTTTTATTTCAGTTTTCAAATGTGCTAAGTTCTTGGTGCAGTTAAAGCCAGCCTGGACCCTACTGATTTTATATATAATGGAAGATGACCTGCTTTTGTCGTCAAATAAAATCACTCAACTTCCAGAGAACATGACTACAGTGTGCAACTGATAACATTGTGCTACCAAACCTATCAGATGCTCAAAGCTCTGCAAATGCAGAGATGAAACAGTTGAAGAAGAGCCTTTTGAATGAAAAAATCCATACACATAGCATCAGTAGTTGTAAAAAGTAATTCGAAAAGTCATGGTAAAAATTACTGCTGGTCTAGAAAACGACTTAACGTAGTTGAATGTATTGGGAATGCGGTTGTAAAAAATACTTCTTCACTAGCACACATAGTCATGTAGCTAAATGTATTGGGAATGCGGTTGTAAAAATACTGCTGCACTAGCACACATAGTAGAGTAGTTAAATGTATAGTGAATGAGGTTATAGGAATTACTTCTGCACTAGCACACATGGTAATGTAGTTCAGGTTCTATTATAATTACTGATGTAGTAATACAATTGAATGTTTCACCAATCTTTCGCCAACGTAGGCCTATTGATGTAAATGATGGTTAATAAAAGCATGAAATGTGAATATATGTCGCTCATCATTATCTAACCCAAACATTAATACAGCCGCAGATATAGCATAGTTCTCAAACATTTTAAATTGTAACATATACATGCATAAAATAACGTTATATCATACCGAATAAGTAATATACAGTTATCGAGTAGTTTCACTGATCTATGGGTAGGGGGTGGGGTCACTCATATGATGTTTGTGAAAAAAATCCGATAGGCTAGAAAATTCAAATGTGCTCCAATTAAAGTTGGAACAATAGTTTGAGTTTCATAATTATGTTTGCTTAGTGTTAGGCTCATGTTTTTTTAGAAAAAAAATATCTAGTGCCTTAATAGTAAAATGAAAAACAAAGTTGAAATTTGTCCAGAAATTCAACATTTTCCCAAATTGTGACACTTACGGTCCCTCAGTGCAACCTTATGATACACTAACATGATTATCAAGTTGCCCCGGTCATGTTGACACCTCATATGCATGATTTGGGGGGGGGGCATTCTGTCCAACTTAACCCTAGAATATGTGGTTTTACCCAAGTCGCGAACGCCAAAAACACAAATAAGACTATTTTTCGAAATTTGACAGGACCCTAGCTTGAAATATGTACCAAGGGGTATATAACAATAATCAAACATAATATTGAGAGTACCTTTCATGGTCAAATCCAACCCATCAGCTGAAAGAGCAAAAGTCGGAGATCATGGGTTCGAGCCTCACTCTGGCCTTCAAGTTTCAAAGAAACAAACAGTTTCTTTCCCGCTCACTCGTTCAATATGGTGGGGAGCCTCCGTGACCGAGAAGTAGCGTGCTCAGCCTCAGACCTCAAGGGCTCGAATTTCAAATCCTGTATCTGGAGGGCAGTGTCAGTGGCAGTGGAGGTTTTCCTGGCCCAGTTTAGCCTAAACCCCATTCATTTCATTTGTTTCAGGTTTGACGATGCTTTTCATCTGCAGCAGGACGCCCTTCTCAATGTTCTGCAGCTGTTCGACTGCATACCATCGATCTGTCAGAGCGAAGATGTCTACTTTACGCTCCATTGTGCTCATCTGCTCTGTATGGGACAACAAAATCAACTAGCAAATGACAATGAATCTGTGATTACTACAAAAATAAAGAAACACGTCCACCCTCACCATAATTTACTATCATACCTCGACAGGAATAAACGCTGGCAATATTCTGATCTCCTTCAAGTCTGTATCAATGCCAACTGTGAGGGACAACGTGGCCCTAACTATTATCAGTGTGTGGTGAACCAATGTGTGGTGTAAACGTCATATCAGGCAATCATTTTCTTTGTTATTACATTTTCACCTGTATGCACCGAAAATATTTCAATAAAGTGACATAAAAACTAGTGTTTTCTTCCATTTCTATATGATATATTCACCCACTAGTCCCTCTGACACGATCTACAAACTCAAGTGAGTTCATGAAAAATAGTCAGATTTGAAAGTGTTCAAGTAGACCTTTGCGTTCATGAATGCTTTGTTTTAATTGTTCCTTTATATACAATTGAAATTGCTATCACAAATTCTATCTTCAAACGACGAAAAATATTTGTTTTTGTGAAAGATAGATGTCTTCCAAATTGAATGGTTTGGTTACTAAGCATCTGAATGATTCGGCTACTAAGTATCTTGAATGATTTGGTTACTAAGCATCTAAGCATACTAAGCATCCAAAGGGTTAACTCGGGAAGATTGATGCCAGCATCCAAAGGGCTGAATCTGAAAGATTAGTGCCAGCATCCAAAGTTTAAAATCTGGGAAATTGATGCCAGCATCCAAAGGGTCAAATCTGGAAGATTGGTGCCAGCATTTAAAGGGCTAAATCCGGGAGTTTGGTGTCAGCATCCAAAGGGTTAACTCGAGGAGATTGGTGCCAGCATCCAAAGGGTTAAATCCGGGAGATTTGTGCCAACATCCAAAGGGTTAACTCTGGAAGATTGGTACCAGCATCCAAAGGGTTCAATCCCGGAGACTGGTGCCAGCATCCAAAGGGTTAACTTGGGGAGATTGGTGCCAGCATCCAAAGGGTTAACTCCAGGAGATTGGTGCCAGCATCCAAAGGGTTAAATCCGGGAGATTGGTGCCAGCATCCAAAGGGTTAACTTGGGGAGATTGGTGCCAGCATCCAAAGGGTTAACTCCGGGAGATTGGTGCCAGCATCCAAAGGGTTAAATCCGGGAGATTGGTGCCAGCATCCAAAGGGTTAACTTGGGGAGATTGGTGCCAGCATCCAAAGGGTTAACTCCGGGAGATTGGTGCCAGCATCCAAAGGGTTAAATCCGGGAGATTGGTGCCAGCATCCAAAGGGTTAAATCTGGGAGATTGGTGCCAGCATCCAAAGGGTTAAATCCGGGAGATTGGTGCCAGCATCCAAAGGGTTAAATCCGGGAGATTTGTGCCAACAGCCAAAGGGTTAATTCGGGGAGATTGGTGCCAGCATCCAAAGGGTTAAATCCGGGAGATTGGTGCCAGCATCCAAAAGGTTAAATCTGGGAGATTGGTGCCAGCATCCAAAGGGTTAAATCCGGGAGATTGGTGCCAGCATCCAAAGAGTTACCTTGGGGAGATTGGTGCCAGCATCCAAAGGGTTAAATCTGGAAGATTGGTGCCAACATCCAAAGGGTTAACTCGGGAAGATTGGTGCCAGCATCCAAAGGGCTAAATCCGGGAGATTGGTGCCAGCATACAAAGGGTTAAATCCGGGTGATTGGTGCCAGCATCCAAAGGGTTAAATCCGGGAGATTGGTGCCAACATCCAAAGGGTTAACTCGGGGAGATTGGTGCCAGCATCCAAGGGTTAAATCCGGGAGATTGGTGCCAGCATCCAAAGGGTTAAATCCGGGAGATTGGTGCCAGCATCCAAAGGGTTAAATCCGGGAGATTGGTGCCAGTATCCAAAGGGTTAACTCGGGAAGATTGGTGCCAGCATCCAAAAGGCTAAATCCGGGAGATTGGTGCCAGCATCCAAAGGGTTAAATCCGGGTGATTGGTGCCAGCATCCAAAGGGTTAAATCCGGGAGATTGGTGCCAACATCCAAAGGGTTAACTCGGGGAGATTGGTGCCAGCATCCAAGGGTTAAATCCGGGAGATTGGTGCCAGCATCCAAAGGGTTAAATCCGGGAGATTGGTGCCAGCATCCAAAGGGTTAAATCCGGGAGATTGGTGCCAGCATCCAAAGGGTTAACTCGGGAAGATTTGTGCCAGCATCCAAAAGGTTAAATTCGGGAGATTGGTGCCAGCATCCAAAGGGTTTAATCCGGGAGATTGGTGCCAGCATCCAAAGGGTTAACTCGGGGAGATTAGTGCCAGCATCCAAAGGGTTAACTTGGGAAGATTGGTGCCAGCATCCAAAGGGTTAAATGCGGGAGATTGGTGCCAGCATCCAAAGGGTTAACTCGGGAAGATTGGTGCCAGCATCCAAAGGGCTAAATCCGGGAGATTGGTGCCAGCATCCAAAGGGTTAAATCCGGGAGATTGGTGCCAGCATCCAAAGGGTTAACTCGGGAAGATTGGTGCCAGCATCCAAAAGGTTAAATGCGGGAGATTGTTGCCAGCATCCAAAGGGTTAAATGAGGGAGATTGGTGCCAGCCATCAAAGGGTTAACTCGGGAAGATTGGTGCCAGCATCCAAAGGGTTAAATGCGGGAGATTGGTGCCAGCATCCAAAGGGTTAAATCCGGGAGATTGGTGCCAGCATCCAAAGGGTTAACTCGGGAAGATTGGTGCCAGCATCCAAAGGGTTAAATCCGGGAGATTGGTGCCAGCATCCAAAGGGTTAACTCGGGAAGATTGGTGCCAGCATCCAAAGGGTTAAATGCGGGAGATTGGTGCCAGCATCCAAAGGGTTAAATGCGGGAGATTGGTGCCAGCATCCAAAGGGTTAAATCCGGGAGATTGGTGCCAGCATCCAAAGGGTTAACTCGGGAAGATTGGTGCCAGCATCCAAAGGGCTAAATCCGGGAGATTGGTGCCAGCATCCAAAGGGTTAAATCCGGGAGATTGGTGCCAGCATCCAAAGGGTTAAATCCGGGAGATTAGTGCCAGCATCCAAAGGGTTAACTCGGGAAGATTGGTGCCAGCATCCAAAGGGTTAAATGCGGGAGATTGGTGCCAGCATCCAAAGGGTTAACTCGGGAAGATTGGTGCCAGCATCCAAAGGGTTAACTCGGGAAGATTGGTGCCAGCATCCAAAGGGTTAAATCCGGAAGATTGGTGCTAGCATCCAAAGGGCTAAATCCGGGAGATTGGTGCCAGCATCCAAAGGGTTAAATCCGGGAGATTGGTGCCAGCATCCAAAGGGTTAACTCGGGAAGATTGGTGCCAGCATCCAAAGGGTTAACTCGGGAAGATTGGTGCCAGCATCCAAAGGGTTAACCCGGGAAGATTGGTGCCAGCATCCAAAGGGTTAACTCGGGAAGATTGGTGCCAGCATCCAAAGGGTTAAATCCGGAAGATTGGTGCCAGCATCCAAAGGGTTAACTCGGGGAGATTAGTGCCAGCATCCAAAGGGTTAAATCCGGGAGATTGGTGCCAGCATCCAAAGGGTTAACTCGGGGAGATTGGTGCCAGCATCCAAAGGGTTAAATCCGGGAGATTGTTGCCAGCATCCAAAGGGTTAAATCAGGGAGATTGGTGCCAGCATCCAAAGGGTTAAATCCGGGAGATTGGTGCCAGCATCCAAAGGGTTAAATCTGGGAGATTGGTGCCAGCATCCAAAGGGTTAAATCCGGGTGATTGGTGCCAGCATCCAAAGGGTTAAATCCGGGAGATTGGTGCCAGCATCCAAAGGGTTAAATGCGGGAGATTGGTGCCTACATCCAAAGGGTTAAATCCGGGAGTATTGTGCCAGCATCCAAAGGGTTAACTCGGGAAGATTGGTGCCAACATCCGAAAGGTTAACTCGGGGAGATTGGTGCCAGCATCCAAAGGGTTAACTCGGGGAGATTGGTGCCAGCATCCAAAGGGTTAACTCGGGGAGATTGGTGCCAGCATCCAAAGGGTTAAATCCGGGAGATTGGTGCCAGCATCCAAAGGGTTAACTCGGGGAGATTGGTGCCAGCATCCAAAGGGTAAATCTGGGAGATTGGTGCCAGCATCCAAAGGGTAAATCCGGGAGATTGGTGCCAGCATCCAAAGGGTTAAATCCGGGAGATTGGTGCCAGCATCCAAAGGGTTAAATCCGGGAGATTGGTGCCAGCATCCAAAGGGTTAAATCTGGGAGATTGGTGCCAGCATCCAAAGGGTTAAATCCGGGAGATTGGTGCCAGCATCCAAAGGGTTAAATCCGGGAGATTGGTGCCAGCATCCAAAGGGTTAAATCCGAGAGATTGGTGCCAGCATCCAAAGGGTTAACTCGAGGAGATTGGTGCCAGCATCCAAAGGGTTAACTCGGGGAGATTGGTGCCAGCATCCAAAGGGTTAACTCGGGAAGATTGGTGCCAGCATCCAAAGGGTTAACTCGGGGAGATTGGTGCCAGCATCCAAAGGGTTAATTCGGGGAGATTGGTGCCAGCATCCAAAGGGTTAACTCGGGGAGATTGGTGCCAACATCCAAAGGGTTAAATCCGGGAGATTGGTGCCAGCATCCAAAGGGTTAACTTGGGGAGATTGGTGCCAGCATCCAAAGGGTTAACTCGGGGAGATTGGTGCCAGCATCCAAAGGGTTAAATCCGGGAGATTGGTGCCAGCATCCAAAGGGTTAACTCGGGGAGATTGGTGCCAGCATCCAAAGGGTTAACTCGGGGAGATTGGTGCCAGCATCTAAAGGGTTAACTCGGGGAGATTGGTGCCAGCATCCAAAGGGTTAACTCGGGGAGATTGGTGCCAGCATCCAAAGGGTTAACTCGGGGAGATTGGTGCCAACATCCAAAGGGTTAAATCCGGAAGATTGGTGCCAGCATCCAAAGGGTTAACTTGGGGAGATTGGTGCCAGCATCCAAAGGGTTAACTCGGGGAGATTGGTGCCAGCATCCAAAGGGTTAAATCCGGGAGATTGGTGCAAACATCCAAAGGGTTAACTCGGGGAGATCGGTGCCAGCATCCAAAGGGTTAAATCCGGGAGATTGGTGCCAGCATCCAAAGGGTTAACTCGGGGAGATTGGTGCCAGCATCCAAAGGGTTAAATCCGGGAGATTGGTGCCAGCATCCAAAGGGTTAACTCGGGGAGATTGGTGCCAGCATCCGAAGGGTTAAATCCGAGAGATTGGTGCCAGCAATCATGTTTATTTAACATTCAAAAAAAAATAATGTAAAGGAGAATTGAGCATTAAAAATGTTAGATTGGCAAATGTTTTGATTTAAATTACACAAGCATGGGTTTTTTACCCACTTGAAGTTCTGGGTCACGGTGGCGAAACACAACTTCAAGTGGGTGAATATTTAAATTCTGTAATTTAGCACTTTAAGGAATAGCATGTTTGCATGTTTCTAAAGGTTGCTAATAAACAATTTTGATGATATTGTGTAAAGCCAGTTTTATGTAAAATGCCAATGAAATCCATAAAGTAGGCTACTTTGCGATTGATTTTCACATGTTTTTATTATTATTTTGTAAATAGAAATATTTTTCGTCATTTAAAGCTGGAAATTGCGTGAAATGAATGCAAAATAGAAACAAATAATTCAGCAGCGCACAGGTCATCATGTTTTTAAAGTGTGGTATCTGAAATGTCAAAGAAAAGGTTAGAAAAAATCGTGCACAATTGCAAAAGCTAAAAGTAAAGTGCAGGTTTATAGTCTAATATCAAGTCTGAAGACATATCATCCGCCTTTACATCTTACCCCCTGGTCACTGGACCTGTTCATTCGTATGCCATTTCCACTCCACGGAGAGCATACAGTCCTGCAGCCGTTTCGGCGCATTGAACTTATCGTACACATTGCCATCTCTGTCCTACCAGGTATTCATTTTCACCTGAGTCAAGTGAAGCATTTGAGGGTGAAGTGTCTTGCCCAAGGACACAACATCTTAACAATGTCCCAAGATTGAGAGGGAAGAAACATGATATTTCTCTAAGTATTCTGCACCAAGCGGGATTCGAAACCACACGGCAGGCAGCGACATCGGCAGAGCGCCACGCTCTAACCATTGCGCCATGTCCCTCTCTAGACAGAGAATCCGTCTGTCAGAGGTGAAAGAGGGAGCCCGCTTACACAGAAAAATACGCAATTCACTTAATATTGTAATATATCCCTATATAAGTCAAACATAACTGTAATGATCAGTCAATATGTTATAGGATGTATTATTATTCTCTTATTGGTTTTACATATTGTTCACAACTTCCAACCATGTTAATTTAAGATAATTTAAACATATTTATCTCATCCTCAGCTTCTGACAGCATGAGCTCACATGTTGTGCACATATGATGTTTGTTTTCCATTGATTAATTATGCTGGTGACATGCCAGCTATACATTCGTGTAATTTGTTGTGAAGAAAATTTATTTTACAAAGTTGTATACCTAAAAAATATCCAAACATGAATAATAATTTGAATGCATTCCTGTCACAATTAGTTTCTATCTGCTATTTTAGCTGACTGATTCAATCCCATGATTGATCGGAAGTTTGACTTCAATTACTGTTCTATTTTTATGTACTCCAAAACAGCATTATCCACCACGAAAATGTTTTTGTCATTTTTTTAATATATTCTAGATCAGCACCATTTACGATAAATGAATCTGTCCTACTAACGGACGATAATAGGTTCATTAAATTTTCATCGCCATCAAATCGGTTAGCTACAAATATCGCCATCTATAAATGTGAGTTGTGAAATAAATATGGAGGATCTTTAACCCACCTTTTTTTTTAAATTGTATACATTACAAGTTATAAACATTTTTTTTCTGCAAAAAATTAAAATTACAACTAAAATTAATTTACAACATATATAGCAGGTGGGTAATTTCAAACTTTTACGCGAACATTTAGCTTTAAAGGGAGCACGCATTTATTTCTGGGTATGCTTACCCTTGTCTCATCCCACAGGTGAAAATAAATGTGTTTATACAACCCAGCTTGTTCATGGTCCTCTGTTGTTGTATATCAGCTGGACACACGACGTCGTTGCGACGTTGAAGGTCACTAACGTTGATACAACGTCGCAACAGCGTCTTGTGCGCAGTAGGTACCAAGCAAACAATATAGGCATACATTGATCCAATACTAATTTAATTTTAGTCCACCGTCTACAACACTGGCACAGCTTTAAATCAGCATCCGTTTTACTGGGGCTTCACGCATTCTAGTCGGCCTAGCCACATATATACTTATTTCGAGTGCCAGTCGATTCGCCCCAAAACCAACTCGTCCCGACCAACTCGCCCCATATTTATGCCAGCTCGCCCCTACCAACTCGCCCCACATTTATACCAACTCGCCCCACATATATGCCAGCTCGCCCCAACCAACTCGCCCCACATTATACCAACTCACCCCACCCATGTCCTATTATTTGGCGACGTTCAACATTATTATTTATATGTATGAATTTGTTATTAGCAAAATTTAATTTTAGCGAAATTTAATGATGTATTTAATGTTAGCGAAATTCAATGATGCATTTAATGTTAGCAAAACTTATTTGTGTGTATGTATTTATTGTTAGCGAAATTTTACTAAGTAAGTCTTCGTAGATTACGTAAATTATGAATTATGATGTATTTGATGTCAGCGAAATTTAATGCTGCATTTCAAGCTAGCGAAACATGTGTATGCATTTATTTTCAGCGAAATTTAAGTAAATAAATCTTAGTTGATTACGCATCTTCCCAGCAGCAATTCTTGACATAGCGAGGCCGTCAGGAGTAGCCAGCCTTGCGGGGGAAGATGAGATTACGTTATTTATGAATTATTGTGAAACATTTTCCATGGCGCATAAATTATTATCCACTGTAACATGCTTTTTTGATGCTCAATGATCTACATCCCTTATTATAATAGCTGACTAATTGAATCCTATTGACTCACGTTACCATGATTAGGCGAATGGCACACTCTTCTTATTATAATAGCTCACTAATTGAGTCCTATTGACTCACGCTACCACGATTAGGCGAATGGCAAACTCTTCTTATTATAATAGCTCACTAATTGAATCCTATTGACTCACGTTACCACGATTAAGCGAATGGCACACTCTTCTTATTATAATAGCTCACTAATTGAATCCTATTGACTCACGTTACCACGATTAGGCGAATGGCACACTCTTCTTATTATAATAGCTCACTAATTGAATCCTATTGACTCACGTTACCACGATTAGGCGAATGGCACACTCTTCTTATTATAATAGCTCACTAATTGAATCCTATTGACTCACGTTACCACGATTAGGCGAATGGCACACTCTTCTTATTATAATAGCTCACTAATTGAATCCTATTGACTCACGTTACCACGATTAGGCGAATGGCACACTCTTCTTATTATAATAGCTCACTAATTGAGTCCTATTGACTCACGTTACCACGATTAGGCGAATGGCACACTCTTCTTATTATAATAGCTCACTAATTGAATCCTATTGACTCACGTTACCACGATTAGGCGAAAATTGAATCCTATTGACTCACGTTACCACGATTAGGCGAATGGCACACTCTTCTTATTATAATAGCTCACTAATTGAGTCCTATTGACTCACGTTACCACGATTAGGCGAATGGCACACTCTTCTTATTATAATAGCTCACTAATTGAATCCTATTGACTCACGTTACCACGATTAGGCGAATGGCACACTCTTCTTATTATATTAGCTCACTAATTGAGTCCTATTGACTCACGTTATCACGATTAGGCGAATGGCACACTCGTCGGCCCAAATCTGGTTTTCTACTCCCTAGTTTTAATAACAACTTAATGACGGCTTCTTGAAATCAAATAACTAAATATTTATAAGTTATTTCTTACTTATGTTCCGACCAAGAATGATATCAAGGTCGATTAATAAACTAATGGATTGAATATGACGTCACCATATAAAAAAAACACACAATTTTAAAAAAGCTTTTATTAAATGCATGTACAAATATATCTGAGAAAAATATTATACATATATTTATTGCTGTAAAACGTCTTTCATTGACGTATGTTTTTTGTGCTAGCTGTTATGATAGTGGCATCATTCAGACAATCACGTGCACTTAAAAACTGATTAGCAGGTTCACTTGGCCCTTTCGAAGCACACAATTGTATTAGACCAGATACTGAGATTCGCTGGTTTTAATTTATTTTATTTTATCTTGAAGGGACAGCTCTTTTCGCTATTTACTCGCCATATTAGGAAACACTATGTATTATGTAGGTTGCTGAAAAGCGTGAGAGTTCAGTTGAATAGTTGCCTGCTGATGTAGGAAACGTGCTATTGCATTAAACTATTATACAACTAACACATTGAAATTGTGAGGATTGTAAGTCATATGATATCATGTACAAATGCGAGAAAAAATGCTAAAATACTATTCTAAGCTATAGGGTTGTTGTATTTTAGTAATTTGCCCCGCGTGGAAATGTTTTCCATGGAAGTCGGAGAACCACAGTAGCAGAAATGGTCAGCTGTCAAGTCATATTATAAAATAAACGTGCAATTATTGAAATCCTCCTGTCGTAGATCTGACTGACAATAGTCTATAAATATTGCATTGTAAGCAATTCAATTGCGAATGCTTCCCAAAATGAATATCTTTTTTTTAAATAAATATTCACTCTGAGAAGCAGTCGTTGTGACCTCATAATCGATCGTTCGCTTCGATGCGTGTTAGCGTGTGTGGTCTAGTGCCCGTCAGTGTAGGTTGTACGGCTGGTGTGTGTGCATATTTCACCGGCCGGGCAGCTCCCTGCCTGATCGGTGAGCGCATGTATTTGTATGAACCCTGACCTGACAGGAGGCGCCGTCGGCCTGAACGCATGGAAAAATACTGTCAAATTTTCCTAAAACTTTCTGAACCACAATCACACAATGTGCGACATAACTTGTTAATGCTTGAAAGCACATATTTAACAAATAAATTCAGTCTCTGTTACACGACTGAAAAAAAATTGTAGTTTCTCCACAATTCCAGACATCTTTTCTGGCTGTGGTGGTCTTGACACATGTGCGGAATATCCCAGAAAGATCCGCTGGAAAAAAATGGCGGCCTTAATTTATGTGAATATATTATGAGCTGAGCTGATCAGGTGATTTTCGCCTTGCATGCCGTGAAATGGAGGGTACAGGTGCAACCACAGCGGCCCGAGCAGCTAAAGATAGGGGAACCTTGCTACCAAAAATGGCGGTTGCTTACCCAGACATAGTATGACAGAACTGCTCCCCTGAAATAAAAATGTAGTTATAATTGAAAAGTTTTGACCTACGGTCCTGGCATTATTTATAGACCAAATAGGACCGTTTATTGACATATATTTTAGGCGAACAATTTAAAGTGGCCCTAAACCTACAAAAAGTTCTGTGAGTCGAGATTATAATTTTCAATTAAAAAATTAGAATTGTAGGTATGAAAAATACTGTTTATTCTTGAATCAGTTGGCGGTTTGTAAAAATCAAGTCACCCAAATGAGATGTTCTACGATTTAAAAATGAATTTAAAATAGTGTTTTCCTAGTCGCCTACACTGGCATAGTTTTTTTTTTAATATTTAAGAGTGAGACAATTTTGTCGAATTTTATCACGCGATCCACGGTGTCCGCCATCTTGAAAAAAATGGAAACACATGGTTTTAGTCAAATTCCAAAAAAAAATTGTGATTTTTGGTTCCTTAATTAACCTAATGGCATTATTTGTACCTTGACCTTCAATCCCCACGTACCTTGTAAAAATGATGTTTCATTTTTTATTGTCTCCTATGGATTAAAAAACTATCCTTATCTCAGTAAATTGCTGATCTAACTGTCATTTTTGTGGTGGGAGTACTGGGATGATTGCTAGTAGTAGTACTTTTCGCCCCCTTCCGGGGAGGGTCATTAGGGATCTGTATCGTCTGTTGGATGCTGTGTACGGCATTGTACGGAAGCACTAGTCTACAGCAATCATCCAAGGGCAGCTGCAGCATCCTCGTATCTGGCCATAATCTTCGGGCGGATTGCCAGTGGCGTACCCTGGTTCCTCCGCTGAACAGCGGAGCCAATGCAGCACCCGCATCAGTGCTGGCGCTGATGTAGGCTGTGGTAGCCTTAAATAACCGGCAATAGCGTGTTTGACATTAGGTCTCTCAAGTGGGATGAATAGAGTTACCCAGAGGGAGTTATCTTTCCTATTGTTACTCTGAGGACTATCCGACCCGAGGATAGCGGAGCTGCGCAAAATGCCACAGAGTTTCAGCATTAAATTGCACAGGGAAAACTCAAGTCTCCGGCCGTCTGGGCATGTCTAGGGGTATATCCCCTAGACATGCCCAGAGCCCCTTATCGGGCGAGCGAAGGAAAATGCTCTCAATAACCCACCATGCCCTATCACCCCCACCCTCACATCATCATCTGTACATCATTCATCTCATCAATTGACTACAACGTTTTTATCGTATTACAATGTCACTTAAAAGACCTTTTGTGCCGAAAAGTGACATAAAGCAAAGATTTACTACTACTACTACTACTTTTGTGGCGTGAAAATCATAGTAGAAAGTTGTGTGTGTGTTTCATCGTCGTGGTCACCATTATCGATATGTTTGTTGGTGAACACAAAATGCTGATCAGACTCTCAGAAGGATTTGTGTTCGTCTCCAGCGTCAAGGGTTACCATTGGTTTGTCCAGTCGCCATCTTGGCCGCCTGATCATTCCAACTCCCGATTATCTCTATCCCCGTCTGGGCATACCCTGATGACATCGCAAGGCTCTGACACAGTGACCCCCATTTTTAAATGTAATAGTTCCAATATGACCCCAAGTTTACGCCTGCTGAAAATGGCTTAGTTTTCATAGGCATTTGAAATATTCGTCTCAATTTCTTGGCATCCGAGTTTTTTGGAAGGCAGCGAGAGTGTCGTTTTTACACAGCTGCCGTTTTTACACAGCTGGCTGTGTAAACAAAATGGCGGTCAGTGTGACTGGGCCTTGCGCAGTAAATGAGTTAGGCAGCCCAGTCATACCGGGTAGTTTGGGCAACGGTTAGCAAATAACTTTGTTGACTCTGTTGTTTTCTTGTTCTTTCTTTGTTGATTTATTCAGACATAGTATTCACTGTGCACCATTTCGGATAGAACGCGACGGCCTTAAGCCACGTGGCTTCGGCTTCGTAAGCTAGACGACACGTCCGTATGCAACGATGCCGGTAGTGAGACTGGCTGAGCAGTTACAATTAGCGGCAAAAGATAGCCTGGGTGAGGTCGTTCAGGGAGGGGTCCACTTGCCAGTTTCAGGAGCCCGAATGGCCCCACCAACCGAAGAGGGACAAGATGCTGATCTCCACACATACACCTCACTTGAGAAAATGTTTGTCAAATAAAAGTCAGCACTAACATCTAAAGCGGCGTATAACATTACTAATATAATCTGCTGTGTTGACACGTTCTGTTGTAAGTGTGGTGCTAAATCAATTATACATATCTTTATATCACACATTATATGTTAGTTAAGCCATTATGCTCCACTATCCCCTATGCTGATTTATGATTAGGGGGTGAAACGTCTCAATTCCTAATTATAAAAAAGGTGCGAAACGTCTATCCAAATTATGACTAGGGGACCAAACATCTTTCTGATTAAGGGGCCAAACGTGTTTTGATATGAAGAGGGGTTAAAACTTCTTTCCTAATTATGATATGGGTGCGAAACGTCTTTCCAAATTATGCCTTGGGCGAAACGTCTTTCTGAAATTTGCTTTGGTTGCTAAATGTCTTTCTGAAATATGGTTAGACTGCGAAAATATGAACGCGGGGGCAAAACGTCTTGCTTATGTAGGCTATAAGTAGGCCTATGAGTTGGTGGCAAAACGTCTCACTAAATAATGGTGCAAACTGACTATTGGGCGTAAAGACTGTGTACCATTCTGTCCCACATTTGTACAACGTTTAACAATTCGTAAACGTTGTATCAACGTCTTATAACGTTATTAAAAAAACATTTTTTATGAATTTATTCTGGAATTTATATCACGTTCTAAGAACACGTTGTTCGTTGTTCTAATCATGAAACACGAATGTGTACGTGTAGACAGAAACTCACCAGGTGTCACTTATCTGCCAGATATTTCTATTACCATATGCCTATGTAAAATGTGCGATCAATTGTTTTGCCAAGACTGGACCAATATTGTAAATTATTGGCACTCCACAATTTCGCACCTGGTAACTTACCACTATACTACAACACTACCACCACCACACTACCACCACAGCAAACTACCACTACACCACACTACCACTGCACCACACTACCACTACACCACCATACTACCACTACACCACACTACCACTACACCACACTACTACTACACCACCACACTACCACTACACCACATTACCTCCACTCTACCACTACATCACACTAACACCTCACCACCACCACACTACACCACACTACCACTACACCACACTAACACCTCACCACCACCACACTACACCACACTACTACTACACGACCACACTAACACCACACTAACACCACACTACCACTACACCACCCTACCACCACACCACACTACCACTACACCACACTACCACTACATCACACTACCACTACACCACCACACTACCACCTCACTACCACCACTCTATCACCAAACCAACATACCACTACATCACACTACCGCTACACCACACTACCACTACACCACACTACCACTACACCACAGTACTACTACACCACCACACTACCACTACACCACACTAACACCTCACTACCACCACACTACACCACACTACTACTACTACACCAAACTAACACCACACTAACACCACACTACCACTACACCACCCTACCACCACACCACACTACCACTACACCACACTACCACTACATCACACTACCACTACACCACCACACTACCACCTCACTACCACCACTCTATCACCAAACCAACATACCACTACACCACACTACCGCTACACCACACTACCACTACACCACACTACCACTACACCACCACTATAGTACCACTACATCACACTACCACTACACCTCCACACTACCACCGCACTACCACCACGACCACACTACCACTTCACCACTCTACCACTACACTACAATATCACCACACCACCACACTAACATTACACCACCACACTACGACCACACTACCACTACACCACACTACCACCACACTAGCACTACACCACACTACTATCACACAACCACACTACACCACCACACTACCGCCTGACTGCCACCACACTACCACTACACCACACTGACACTACATCACACTACCACTACACCGCACTCTCACTACACTACCACACTACCACCACACTACCACCACACTACCATTACACCACCACAATGCCACCACACTACCACCACACTACCATAACACCACACTACCACTACACCACACTCCCACCACACTACCACTACATCACACTACCACTTTACTACCACACTACCACCACTACACCACCACACTAAGACCACAGCAAACTACCACTACACCACACTACCACTACACCACACTACCACTACACCACCACACTACCACTACACCACACTACCACTACACAACACTACTACTACACCACCACACTACCACTACTACCAGTAACACCACCACATTACCACCACTCTACCACTACATCACACTAACACCTCACTACCACCACACTACCACTACACCACACTACCATTACACCACCACACTAACACCACACTACCACTACACCACCCTACCTCTACACTACACTACCACTACACCACTACTACACTACCACTACACCACACTACCGCTACACCACACTACCACTACACCACACTACCACTACACCACCACACTTCACTACCACTACATCACACTACCGCTACACCACACTACCACTACACCACACTACCACTACACCAACACTACACTACCACTACATCACACTACCACTACATCTCCACACTACCACCGCACTACCACCACACTACCACTACACCACACTACCACTTCACCACACTACCACTACACCACCACACTACCACTACACCACACTACCACTTCACCACACTAGCACTACACCACCATACTACCACTACACCACACTACCACTACACCACACTACCACCACACTAACACTGGACTACCACCACACTACCACCACACTACTACTACTACACCACACTACCACTACACTACCACAACACTACACTACTAGTACACCACCACACTACACCACCACATTACCACCACCCTACCACTACATCACACTAGCACCTCACTACCACCACACTACCACTACTCCACACTACTACTACATCACCACACTAACACCACACTACCACTACACCACCCTACCTCTACACTACACTACCACTACACCACCACTACACCACACTACTGCTACACCACACTACCACTACACCACACTACCACTAGACCAACACTACCACTACCACTACATCACACTACCACTACACCTCCACAATACCACCACACCACCACACTAACACTACACCACCACACTACCACCACACTACCACTACACCACACTATCACCACACTACCACTACACCACACGACTACCACACTACACCACCACACTACTGCCGCACTGCCACCACACTACCACTACACCACACTACTACTACACACTACTACTACTCTCTTGGCTGAGAGTGCACGGACGTGTTAATTTTGCACCGTGTTTTACCGCCTCTAATATCGGTAACACATCAATTTGTGTCATATTATTTATACTGACTACAGCGTGAATACATGTGGAATACGGAGATAATAGTTTTGAAGCTAAAAATTAATAAATATGCTCAATATGAGTGAAATTAATGCTACATATCGTTGACTTATTCAAGACGGCACCTTCAGGCACCTTCAGGACATTATATGTTTTTCTGGACAGAGCATTTTTTAAACATTTTTTTATGACGTCACAAAACACGCATTATCTCGGGCTCTGTCTGGTAGTTTTACAGTTCAAGTAGCTTGCCTGGGATATCTTGGACTCCGTCTGAATGACTTAAGAGATATTAGACAGTTCAAGGCCATATTGAGGTCCCAGGTACAGACCTTTTCACACTGCACTGTACAGTACCTGTACAGTACATAGGACTAGGCGTAGGTGTTGACGCAACTGTTACAGCTGAGCGTCACCAAGGTGCGACCAGACGCGTTCACACCTCACTAATACTAATAAGGATGGCTGATCTCACCAACAGCTCCACATCTCACCACATCCTGCCTGCAGTCGCCGAGGTGTCAACAGCTCAAGACGCTAGCTTTAGCTCTCACTCACTAACTCTTGTTAGTCAGACATAAGCTAAGCTTATAATAGACACGCACAGTGAATATTATAAGCTGAAATCAGAGACATCGACGCACTACGGGAAGACTTGTGAGTATCACACTATCATAACTTGGACAAGGGACAAGGCAACTAGCAAGCACTATTGACGGAATGAATAGCCCTGCTATTTTAGGCTCTAGTCGCTCTTCTAAGAGCGCCACGGACTTGTCTGTGGAAGTGCAACAGTCACAACTCATTGGTGCGCTGGAATCAGCTATGGACAAGGTCCAGGCTGAGAACCTACTAAGGTTGGTGGCCGATATGGTCGAGTCCCGGGGCGGGGACCCGGTCAAAATCGTGTCGCCTGTGAAACAGAGCTCGGGGCAAGCTCAGGAGGTACCTGGACCTCGTAAAACACCAGGGGGCCAGAAAAATAAGGGTGAGGGGCGCACCCAGACAAACACTGAGGTACCTGTAACTCAGAATAAAGAAACAGGGGGTACAAAGTCGGGTATTGGGCACACCCGCAAGGCAGATGGCAAAGGCCAACAGCAGGCCAATGTCGGCCCCGCCGTTACTAAAAAACGGACGGGGAAGAAACAAGAGGGATCTGCACCTCTTAAAAAAGCAGGGGGCGACAGCAAATCGGGCAAAGGGGGTGTAGGGGCCAGCCCCTCGGCGAAAGCGAAAGCAAAAAACTCTAACAAAAAGAGTAAGGCCAGCAGTGCAAGCGCTGGCACTGAGATAAAGGATAGTGGTCCGAACCAGGCCACTATTGCAGCAAAGTCTCGCCAACCTGGCAGTGGCATGGTCACGCCAGACAAGAGCTATGCTCAGGCAATGCAGACGGTACCAGGCACCAACGGTACCGCAGGGCTATTACCAGCCAGCCCAGCAAAAAAGCTCATAGGCGACGACAGCGCCAGAGCAAAGGGCAAGCAGGCAGCCCTTAAACTTATCGCTAAAAACAAAACCGACGGTCAAACGTCGAAGGCAATAGCCCAGTCTACAGCCAATAGCCAGGCGAGACAGAGTGGTAGCCCACAAACCACTAATGTGACTGGCAGGCAGCAGTCACTGGGGGCGTGCCAGGAGAGCACAATGCTGAACAAAACCCCCAAAAAGAGAGTCCTGGTCAGAAGCCCATCTGACCCGGAGAGGGCACTCTTAATTAAAAAAGTAAAGACGGCTGTATTAGCCACAAGTGGCTTCTACAGCGAATCTGACGAGCCCAGGTCAGATTCAAGTATACGCACTGTTGAGCCCACACGCTACTACGTCGATAGCGACAACAGTGACTACATGGGCACCTATAAGCCATGTAGCGACGCCCAATATATGGGGACAGCCGCTGATTCACATATCAGCGGCGCTGACACATTAACAGCATGTGAATCTGATTCACATGCCACTAAAGCTCAGGTAGACGCTATAGGCGACAAGCCTACCTGTGGGGAAACCACAGCTACGCCTCCAACGTGTGAAACTGACACGGCAGCTCACACTGACATGGAGGTGACTGGTGAGGCAAACACCAGCGCCCTCAATGAGGGCACCTGGGTATCCCCCAGATCAAAAAATGCTCTTTCCAAGGGAAAGAAAGCTAAACAGCCCAAACCAGGGCCGGTGGTCGCACAAGGGCTAAGCTCAGTGTACCTAAATGACACTGACAAGCTCAAAAAACGGCTGAAGGACGGGCACAACATTGTTATCAAAGGCCGCAGCAGCACGGCCGGGAAGCTACCACTTCTCTTCCCCGCTGATGAGCAGAGCCGCAGCCGCCTGCTAAGACTGAAGCTGGGCAATGCCACTTTCCGAGAGGCACGGAAAAGGCCCACTTCAGATTTTGTGATGGTCATAAATAAGATATCCCCAGAGATATCAGACACAGACATAGCCAGAGAGCTAAAAAACAAATCAGTACAGGTGAAAAGACTGATTTCAGCCAGGCATAACAACATGCCCTCACATAACGTGAAGCTCACCTGTGAGAATAAGGCTACGCTCGAGGCTATAGGTCAGACGGTCACCATCAAAGGGGAGGACTACAAGGTAGTTCCCTATGTGAACAAGACCACTAAGGTCAAACAATGTTACAGGTGCCTCGAATTCGGCCATACCTCAGGCCAATGTGAAAATGACCTGAGGTGCAGAAAATGTGGTGGCAGCCACGTTAAAAAGGACTGCCAATCAGACAAGCCGGCATGCGTCAACTGCCACGGGGACCACCCATCTTCATACAGAGGGTGCCCCGAAAAGACGAAAAGGCTGCCTAAAACTCAAACACAGCCAAAAAAGACCAGCTCCATGCCCAGGGAGCCGCTTAGACTAGCTATAGCCATAGCTAAAGCGATAGCGTTAGTGCTCAATAGAGACATGCATGAACGCACAGAATCCAACATCTCTGAAGATGTAGCTGAATCCTTCAGCAAAGCGTTCAATGTGAAAATCAGTAGCGAAACCCTGATGGAAAAGGCCTTTGCCTAAATTGGTAAACCACCACTCCCTCTGGACAACCAATCCATTAGGATCAATCTGATTCACATTCAGTCTATTGATCACACATATTAACGTGAATGGTCTAAGAGCCAGGAAAACTGAGCTCATTGAACATCTGAAAGAGCACAAACCAGATTTTGTCACTCTCAATGAGACCAAAGTCTTGCCAAAGCATAAAGTGTCAATACCAGGCTATGAGTCTGTGAGGAAAGACAGAAGCGCCGCAGGTGGAGGCGTGGCAATACTAATCAAAAAGGAAATTGCCTATAGCATTGTGTATACTGATGATATCAATGCAGAAACAGTGGCTATAACATTCAAACAAAGGGACAAGGAAATAGCACTGGCAACTGTCTATAATCCTCCAGGCAAAATAGTCGAGTTAGAGACACTGAAACACCTGACTGATAAATACGAACATTGCATTATCACAGGCGATTTCAACTCAAAACATGCTTATTTTGGCAACGACAAGAGTGACAGCGCTGGTGACGCTCTTTTTAACATTACTGAGGGGCTGGACCTCACAATACTCAATGATGAGTCTGTGACATTCTGTCGGAACTATGCTGGCAACAGTGTGGAAAGCATCCTTGATCTTGCCCTTGCTTCCAGGAAGATGGGCCCTAAAGTCGCTGGATGCACAGTCAAAGGCGATGTAGGGAGTGACCATCTTCCAGTGCATATTAGATTGAATTCTCATGAGGTGGAGAAAGCTCTAACAAAAGCAGTTCACAGGCTTGACAAGGCAAATTGGCAGAAATTCCGCAAGGAACTAAAGTCAATTGAGATGGGTGACCTCACCACACCCGAGGAAATAGAAAAAGCTGTTGAACTGCTTAAAACCTCTATGATTTGTGCCCTAGACAAAAGTTGTCAATCTGTGAAACAAAAAACACAGGATTTCTTTATCTCTGAAAAAACGTCTAAGTTGATCAGAGAAAAAAGAAAAGCTAGAAGGCTAGCTATGAGATTCAGTGACGAGCCCGAGTACATGACTATGTACAAGAGCCTGACCAACGAGGTCAAGGAATCTATCAAAACGGACAAGGGAAGGGCTTGGCAAGAACAGATTGATAAACTTGACGGAGCCAGGGATGGAACCGAGTTCTGGAACTCGTTCTTCCGGCTAACAGGGGCAAAATCTAGAGGAACGAGAAAAACTCCCCTCATGAGAAGTGATGGTACTCACACTGAAAATGACAAAGAGAGAGCTGACACGTTCGCAGCCTCGCTTGAAAAAGTACACAATGTCCACCAGGGGACCATCTTTGACGATGAGTTCAAAGTGGAGGTAGAAAGCACTATTAAAGAGCACGAAATGCTCTTCAAGCCACTAGTAAGCCACGTCCCCGAAGAGGACGATGATCACAAGACACTAACCCCAATAACAACAGGGGAAATCAAGGCTTATCTGAAAAAGTGCAAATCTAGCTCTGCGCCTGGTCTGGACGGTATCAGATACGGTGTACTTAAGCAAGCAAATGACAAGGTTTATGAGGCCCTGGCCCAAATCTGTAATGCTTGTATGGCTACAGGATACTATCCTAAGCTATGGAAAAAGGCTGAAGGTATCATGATACCTAAGCCAGGCAAAGACGGAAAAATGCCGGGGAACTATAGACCTATCAGCCTGCTGAGCTGTATGGGCAAACTCTTTGAAAAAACGCTAGCTGGTAGAATAAGGAACTTTCTTGAGAAAGAAAAGTTCTTTAACAAATGGCAGAATGGCTTCAGGAGCAAGCGCATCGCCATGGAACATGTGTTCAGACTGGTAGAGGAAACTCAACTGGGATTCACTAAGAAATGGAAAGGTGGAGCAATCTTTATCGATGTTGAGAAAGCATTTGACTCGGTGTGGCATGACGGACTAAGATACAAGCTGATGAACGGCAGCTTACCTAGGAAGATGGTCAGGCTGATATCATCTTTCCTAAGTGACAGAACGATCAAAGTCAATTGCTGTAACAACTGCTCAGAGGAGGTGACCCTCAATGCGGGCACACCTCAGGGCTCGGTCCTAAGCCCTCTCCTTTTCATTATCTATGTGAATGATATCCCAGACATGAGTTCACTCAATGTCAAGCTTTCCCAGTTCGCAGATGACATGGGAATCTGGGCACATGCAACCAATGCCAAATGGGTGAAGGCAAAGCTATCAAAAGCTTTAAAACTTATTGAAGCATGGTGTTCCAAATGGCGGATAAAACTAAACGCAGGAAAAACTCAGCTGATTGTGTTTAGTGTCGGTCCAAAACCAGAACTTATAGATCTGGAACTGTTTGGTGAGCCTATTATTCAAACTCAAACAGCCAAACTGCTTGGAATCCTATTTGATCGAAGGCTTAGCTTCAAAGACCATATGAAAGACCTAATGACAAAGGTCTACAGGCGACTGAACCTGTTGAAGTTGCTCAAAGGGACAAACTGGGGCGCCAGACCATATACCATCTTAAAAGCCTACAAGTGCTTTATACGCCCTGTCCTTGAATATGGTTCACTGATAACTGGAGCTTTAAGGGAATCACAAGTGAAGGAAATGCAGATCTTTCAAAACAAGTGCCTGAGACTAGCACTTGGTGTAACCTACCAGGACAGAATGAGAACAATAGATCTGCATGACCTCACTAACGTCCCTATGATCAAAACTAGGATGACAGCACTGGCGGTTAAAACATTTAGATCACTTGAAAACACACAGTGTTTCAAGGATCTGGTGTTGAATCATGAGATCGTTCAAAAACGATCAGGCTCTAATACAATTCTGGATCAATTGCTGGCTGAAATCCAGGCTGACGCTTAAACACGGTTGACGGTTGACGGTTGACGATTGACAGATAACGGTTGAGCTCCTGTTCCCACATAGAACAGGGGCTCTGGGGGCGCCGTTCTGTGTGACATACCAAAAGCAGGGAGTTCCCTATCACTCCACTGCATGAGACAAGAACACGGTTGACGGTTGACGGTTGACGGATAGCGGTTGAACTCCTGAACTCCTGTTCCCACAGAGAGCAGGGGCTCTGAAAGGAGCCGTTTTGTGAGACACATAAGGCAGTGGGCTTTCAATCATAGCACTGAAGGAGACGGATTCTGGTCTTAAGCAATGAGCTCTCTATCATTACATTGCTAGCTTGGGTGATGGCACGGCGGACACGGATGGTTGGCTAACGATGACGGTTCATGATGGTGGTTTCAAACACACTGCTCAGAAAGCAGAGCACATTTCAAAGGGTCAGTCCTTGCCCTTACTCTGGTGGCTGGTCGCCTCTTCCCTGGTTCCTTGTCTCCTGGGGTGCATATTACAAAGAATCCTAACTTTGATCCTATCTCAACTTTCTCTTATTTCCATTACAAAAAGTTAGGTGATCCTAACTTTTTGTAATGGAAATAAGAGAAAGTTGAGATAGGATCAAAGTTAGGATTCTTTGTAATATGCACCCCTGGACTTCTTCTTGCCATTGCTTGTACAATCACCTACCTCACCAGGTGAAAAGAGAGAGGCACTATAAGGTTTATACCAGAACTAGTGCATAATCTCGCGTCAGCCCTCGCGCTGCGCGCTCCTCTACTACTACCAACAGCTCACACTCACAGCGAACACGCTTCAACTATTCACCCAGTGAGGATATACGATCTAAAAATGGACGCAGTAAGTACAATAGAAAACAATGACGACTTATGAAGGATAATCCCGAAACCGTGTTATATGATTACAAATATGATTGCATTGATAACTCGGATGTGTACACTCTAGACGAAAATCCTTGTAATTCTAATTTTTTCACGGAACGCCCTGCTGATTGGCTACGTGGTTGTATCTCATACTACAATGGATTATACACTAAAGGCGAACTAAACACAAACCTCAGATCAAGGCAACTAGGAGCGGTCAGCAGTTGCGAGTTTGTGGTGAAAACGAGCAGGAATGTCAGATAAGCATCTTTGCGTATAAAACTGGTGTTTTGATGATCCAGGGATGTGACTGTGATGAATGGGAGCACAAGGATATGCTACATATTAAAACATTACTCACTGATAGTGCCACAGCCAATATTCAAGATTGCACTGCAGACCGATCTCACATTGAGTCATCTATTGCAGATGTGTCCATCGATACTCCATCTAAATCTAGTTTTTCGGCAAGAAAATTTCTTATGGCGGCCAGTTTAAAAATATCCAGCTTTATCAAGAAGACACCACCAAAGAAAGAATCAACAGATGATATTAGCCAACCTACAGAGGCGAGTCCTAGCAGCACCATGGCAGATACTCAAAGTATATCATGTCTGGATGACGACTGTACACATGATCTGATCAGCATATCTGTAGGACGTAAATTACCTGTGTCTAGTACACCAATAAACACTAAACAAACAGAAAACATTCTTTCAAACTCCGAAGAAAAACAGATCCAGGAGTTAATAAACTGTGATGAAAACAGCTTGGATGACAATGTACCCGGGTACGACCCGAATAGTTCATCGATTAAAGAGCACCCAGACTGTCACAATTGTGAAATTCTCAAGATATATATCAACCATTGTGAGAAGGCGATGAATTCTCTTCAAGAGGAATTATACCAACTAAAAGCAAACAAGAAGGACAAGGCAACTGACCAGGACACAAAGAAGAAAAAAGAAAGACTTGTGAAAGACAAAAACAATAAAGTGACCCAGGTATCAAAGGAAAAACAAACACCGCGCGACTTTGTGAAGGACAAAAACAATAAAGTCACCCAGGTATCAAAGGAAAAACATACACCGCGCAACTTAACTGATTCAAAACAAGCAAGTTCAAAAACTAATATTCCAGTCACACCAACTTCACCACCTACCACACCACCAAAAGAACATACCAAGATAGCTCCGAAGCCAAAGCTGTCATTCGTTGGTGATTCAAATGCCAGGAATCTCAGTAAACACTTGGATAACACCAAAACGGACAATGCAGTGTGGGTTAACGCGGGTGTAAGATGGAAGATGTGAAATCACGAGTGCATCATATGATTAAAGACAATGACATTGGTGTTATACACCTTGGTACAAATGATGCCCTCAGCAACAAATCGTTTTTACCCATATTTTTGATTACACAGAGCAGACACCTCTTATTGTTTGCTCCGTGCCACTAACACGCAGTCAGAGAGGACAACGACGTATCAGAATGCTTAACACCCTGCTTCAGTACAAATGTGACATGAACAATAGACTACTGTTTGTTGACACCGGATTAACCCTAAATGACATTGGCAACGACGGGATCCATCTGACTGACTCTGGTAAAGCAAAGCTTACAAGGCGTGTTCAACATGAAAGCTTGGATTTTTACGGCAATATAAACAACAGAGACATGTGAGTACAATTTTTAGTACAATTGCAGACATTGACAATAATCATTCTTTTGATAATCATACTTCACCTATAATAGTATTCAACGAGCAACAAATTGCGATTCAATTTCAATAACATCTAAGAAAAATAATGATAAAACATCAAATGTTTTAGTTACCTCAACCCATGTTTTTCCCTATTTCAATAAAGGTTTACGAGTGGCTTGTCACAATATAAATAGATTATTAAATAAACTTGATCAATTAAAATTATTTTTAGTGAATGATTGTCCATCACTTGATATATATTGTCTTAGTGAGACTTTCTTAACGGAAACAATTATTGATTCTTATCTCAGCATTGATGGCTACACGTTTGTTAGGAAAGATAGGTTAAACAAAAAAAGGGGCGGATTATTAATGTATATCCGCGAAGGCATCTCATACAAGCGAAGAGAGGACTTCGAAGGACTTACTGAAACTATATGTATTGAAATAAAATATTCCAATAGATCTATTTTACTGACTTCAGTCTATCGTTTACCAAATAATGATAGTGATTCAATACAACATTGGTTATCTAATATGGAAGGAACTATGCATAGAATTTATTCTGTAAATAAACCAACAGTATTAATGGGTGATGTCAACATTGCTATCCTGTCTGATAAAATAGATAAACTTAAAGAATCTTGGACTAGCCTTACAACAAATATACAGCTAAACCAAATAATCAGATAGCCCACGAGAGTGACAAACACAAGTGAAACTCTTATTGAACACATTTACGTTTCTGATGATCTACCTATTTTATACAGTTCTCTTATTAAGGATAGTATTAGCGATCATTACCCTGTATTTGCTGTTTTTAAAATGACGAATATTGATCATAACAAAAATGATGGTCGTCATAAAACCATAACATATCGTAGGTACAAGAATTTAATCCTGAAACATTTCTATTGGATTTACAAAACTCTGCCTGGTTAACTTTGTATGCTAAAAACATCACAATGGATCAATATCTTCAACGTTTTATTTCTACTTTCACTAAAATAATAGACAAACATCTACCACTAGTCACCAAACGTATAAAACGACCACAGCAACCAGAATGGTTAACAAATAACATCTTACTTGCTATAAATAAGCGTGAAAATGCTAAGAAAATCAAAGATGAGAACAATTATAAATATTGGAGAAATGCAACTACCAAGTTAATACGAGATGCAAAGAAAACATATTATTCAGAATCAGTCAAACTCTACAAAAACGACCCGAAAAGATTGTGTAAAGTATTTAATGAACTTAGCAACAAATCCAACTTTTCTAACATTAAAACTTTAACATACAAAAACAAGATATTTACAGATGATGCCGATATAGCAAATACTTTTAACCAGTACTTTTCTAGTGTGGCTGAAAAATATATAAATAAAGGAAAAAGACTATCACCAAATTTACAGAAACTGGAACATTTTATTTCAGAGAAATTACCAAAAGGAAACATTTTTAATATACCATACATAACACAAGATTTTGTTTATAAATATTTGACCAATCTTGATAATAATAAAGCAACAGGAATTGATAATATATCATCAAGGATTGTTAAAGTATCAGCTCCAGTAATAACGAAACAATTAACAGATATTTGTAATCACAGCATCCGCAACAGCTCTTT
The DNA here is from genome assembly GCA_964017125.1 of Flabesymbios commensalis. Lineage (NCBI taxonomy): Eukaryota > Metazoa > Annelida > Polychaeta > Terebellida > Flabelligeridae > Flabesymbios > Flabesymbios commensalis. Next base: position 105,659,061 of record OZ024904.1, on the reverse strand, counting down.
TCCGGCCATCTGGAAAAAGGCCAGAGTTACTCCACTGCATAAGAGAAACACAACCGATAATCCCGAAAACTACAGACCTTATTTCTATTCTGCCTCTTTTGTCCAAAGTCATTGAAAAACATGTGTACAATTCATTGTACGAATTTCTTCTGGTGAATAATCTTTTATCCCCAAGACAATCCGGTTTTCGCACCAAACATTCCTGTGAAACAGCACTCACTGAAATGACTGATGATTGGCTTAGCGCCATGTATAACAATGAATATTGCGGAGTTCTTTTTCTAGATCTATGCAAAGCTTTCGATCTAGTAGATCACACTATTCTTCTTAAAAAACTAAAATTATATCAACTTGGCGAACAATCCCTTTTTTGGTTTCAATCCTACCTTTCTGATAGGAAACAGTCCGTTAAAATTAATGTCACATATTCAAGTGAAATATCCAACACATGTGGCGTTCCACAAGGTTCTATTTTGGGTCCCTTACTTTTCTTAATTTATATTAACGACCTTCCATTAGAAAATATATATCTGGTAAAACCTCATTATTTGCAGATGATTCAACAATTACTGTCCGCGGCAAAGAAATAAAATTCGTCAAAGAACATTTATCTAATGAAGCAATAAGTACAAACAAATGGTGTTATGAAAATGGCACATGTGGCTTTAAGTTTTGAAAAAACCAAAGCTATGTTAATTTTATCAAATGCAAAAGAATTACGTTTGGCAGAAGACGAAATATACCTCAACTTAAATCTTGATGGAACGCAAATACAAAACACCAAACAAGAAAAACTTTTAGGCGTGATTATCGATAATAATTTAACATGGCATAATCAAATAAAAAAAGTAAAACAAACAATTGCTTTCAAGCTGTCTATACTCATAAAAATAAGACGTTATTTACCCACAACGACGCGAATGTTATATTACAATTGTTATATTAAGCCACATCTAGAATATTGTTGCACTATATGGGGACAATGTAGCAAAACTGACACATATTCAATAGTTAAATTACAAAAACAAGCCGCACGCCTCATTCTGGATGCTGATGTGTATTCCCCATCTAATCCTCTGTTCAAACAACTTCAATGGCAAACTTTTGATAAGATTGTTGAAGAAAAACAAGCCTCAATGGTATTCAAAGCTTTAAACAACCTCACCCCTGCTTATATAACTAATTTATTTAAGCCAGCATGTACATATACAAATCACCCATTAAGATCAAAAACAAGTAATAAACTACATGTACCAGCAGCTCATCACAAGAGCCTGAGGTTTATTGGCCCAAAAATCTGGAATTCCCTTTCTGATAAAGCTCATAAAGCAACAACATTAAATGAATACATGCGCGAATATAAAAATGGAAATACAAAGTAGATCGATTTTATTACAGATTTGTAATTTGTGCCTGCAATTGTGCTTTAGTTGTACTCACAAATGTAAATAATGTATACATGTATGTAGATAATTCTCATATTTACCATGTATGTATGTAAATACCTCATATTATCTTCATATGATAATAATAAAAAAAGAAATATGAGTTATGTAAATATACTTAAATATATGCATTTTCCATATATATAAGATTTTTTATTATTAATTATATATGTATCTACATCAATTATAATACCCCGGTACTTCAAAAGTATTTGCAGTATATATTCAAAATGTTTGTAGAATTTTTAGTTAATTTGTTTTAATAAGATTGTCCGATTTATCATACAAACAAATTTTAGTAAATGCTTTTATATTATATTTATAAGATAATAAATTATGGGAATTGTGTAGATCTCATCCATATGTAATATCAACTTAATTATTACTAGAAACATTGATTCTAATAGCTATTTTTTCTTTATTTTATTATTATATATTTTCTTACCAATTATGTAAAACGTATAGATTTGCATAATTTGAGGTTTTATATATTATATACATGTATATAATGTAATACGCTAAATATCGATGTATGGCTTATTATTATTATTTATTTAATGATCTGTGAGGGCCCCACGGCAGATGAGCTATGCTCAGTGGGTTGGTGCATATATGTTTTCAATCTTGATTTTACACATTTGTGCTTGGATATACCTGTACCCTCGATAAATAAAGACTTTATTATTATTATTAATATTATTACTACTACACCACACTGACACCACACTACCACTACACCACACTCTCACTACACTACCACCACACCACACTACCATTACACCACTGCAATACCACCACACTACCACCACACTACCACTACACTACCACCACACTACCATAACACCACACTACCACTACACCACACTACCACCACACTACCGCTACACCACACTACCACTACACCACCACACTACCACCACACTACCACCACACTACCACTACACTACCACCACACTACCATTACACCACACTACCGCTACACCACACTACCACCACACTACCACTACACTACCACCACACTACCATTACACCACACTACCGCTACACCACACTACCACCACACTACCACCACACTACCATAACACCACGCTACCACTAGACTACACTACCACTACACCTCCACACTACGACCGCACTACCACCACACCACACTACCACTACACCACACTGCCACCACACTACCACTTCACCACTCTACCACTACACTACAATATCACCACACCACCACACTAACGCTACACCACCACACTACAACCACACCACCACTACACCACACTACCACCACACTAGCACTACACCACACTACTATCACACAACCACACTACACCACCACACTACCGCCTGACTGCCACCACACTACCACTACACCACACTGATACTACAGCACACTACCACACTACCACCACACTACCACCACACTACCATTACACCACCACAATGCCACCACACTACCACCACACTACCATAACACCACACTACCACTACACCACACTACCACTACACCACACTACCACTATACTACCCCACTACACCACCACACTACCACCACAGCAAACTACCACTACACCACACCACCACTACACCACCCTACCACTACACTACACTACCACTACACCACCACTACACTACCACTACATCACACTACCACTACACCACCACACTACCACCTCACTACCACCACTCTATCACCAAACCAACATACCACTACACCACACTACCGCTACACCACACTACCACTACACCACACTACCACTACACCACCACTACACTACCACTACATCACACTACCACTACACCTCCACACTTCAACCGCACTACCACCACACCACACTACCACTACACCACACTACCACCACACTAACACTACACCACCACTACACTACCACCACACTACCATTACACCACACTACCGCTACACCACACTACCACCACACTACCACCACACTACCACACTACACCACCACACTACCGCCGCACTGCCACCCCACTACCACTACACCACACTGACACTACATCACACTACCACTACACCACACTACCACTACCCCACACTACCACCACACTACTACTACTGCACCACTACCACCACACTACCACCACACTAACACTGCACTACCACCACACTACTACTACTACACCACACTACCACTACACAACACTAACACCACTAAACTACCACTACACCACACTACCACAACACTACACTACTACTACGCCACCACACTATCACTACACTACCACTACACCACACTACCACCGCATTACCAACACACTACGACTACACCACACTACCACTACACCACACTACCACTACACCACACTACCACCGCATTACCAACACACTACGACTACACCACACTACCACTACACTACACTACCACAACACCACCACACTACCATTACACCACCACACTACCATTACACCACTCTACACTACACCACCACACTACCACCACACTACTACTACTACACCACACTACCACTACACAACACAAACACCACCACACTACAACTACACCACACTACCACAACACTACACTACCACTACACCACTACACTACCACTACACTACCACTACACCACCACTACACCACACTACCACCACACCACACTAGCACCTTACTACCACCACACTACTACTACTACACCACACTACCACTACACAACACTAACACCACCACACTACAACTACACCACACTACCACTACACTACACTACCACAACACCACCACACTACCATTACACTACCATTACACCACTCTACACTACACCACCACACTACCACCACACTACTACTACTATACCACACTACCACTACACAACACTAACACCACCACACTACCACTACACCACACTACCACAACACTACACTACCACTACACTACCACTACACTACCAATACACCACAACTACACCACACTACCACCACACCACACTAGCACCTCACTACCACCACACTACCACTACACTGCACTACTACTACACCACCACACTAACACCACACTACCACTACACCACCCTACCACTACACTACACTACCACTACACCACCACTACACTACCACTACATCACACTACCACTACACCACCACACTAACACCTCACTACCACCACTCTATCACCAAACCAACATAACACTACAGCACACTACCGCTACACCAAATACTACCACTACACCACACTACCACTACACCACCACTACACTACCACTACATCACACCACCACTACACCTCCACACTACCACCGCACTACCACCACACCACACTACCACTACACCACACTACCACCACACTACCACTTCACCACTCTACTACTACACTACAATATCACCACACCAGCACACTAACAATACACCACCACACTACTACCACACTACCACTACACCACACTACCACCTCACTACCACTACACCACACGACTACCACACAACCACACTACACCACCACACTACCGCCGCACTGCCACCACACTACCATTACACCACACTGAGACTACATCACACTACCACTACACCACACTCTCACTACACTACCACCACACCACACTACCATTACACGACTACAATACCACCACACTACCACCACACTACCACTACACTACCACCACACTACCATAACACCACACTACCAGTACACCACACTACCACCAAACTACCACTACACCACACTACCACCTCTACCACCACACTACCACCACACTACAACTACACCACCACACTACCACCACAGCAAACTACCACTACACCACACTACCACTACAACACTGTACAACTACATCACCACACTACCACTACACCACACTACCACCACACTACCGCTACACCACAATACCACTACACCACCACACTACCACTACACTACCACCACACTACCACTACACTACCACCACACTGCCATTACACCACACTACCGCTACACCACACCACCACCACACTACCACAAACCTACCATACACCACACTACCACTACACCACCACACTACCATCACATTACCACTACACCACACTACCACCACACTAATACTACACTACCACCACACTACCACTACACCACACTACCACTACACCACCACACTTCACCACACTACCACTACACCAATACACTACCACTACACCACACTACCATTACACCACACTACTACTACACCACCACACTACCACTACGCCACCACACTACCACTACACTAACACTACACCACACTACCACTACACCACACTACCACTACACCACAATACTTCCACACAACCACAATTCATCACCACACCACCGCCGCACTGCCACCACACTACCACCACCACACTGACACTACATCACACTACCACTACACCGCACTCTCACTACACTACCACACTACCACCACACCACAACCACAGTACCATTACACCACCACAATGCCACCACACTACCACCACACTACCACCACACTACCATAACACCACACTACCACTACACCACACTACCACTACACCACACTACCACCATACTATCACACTACCACCACTACACCACCACACTACCACCACAGAAAACTACCACTACACCACACCACCACCACACTACCACTACACCACACTACTACTACACCACCACACTACCACTACACCGCCCACATTACCACCACTCTACCACTACACCACACAACCACTACACCACACTAACACCCCACTACCACCACACTACACCACACTACTACTACACCACCACACTAACACCACACTAACACCACACTACCACTACACCACCCTACCACAACACCACACTACCACTACACCACACTACCACTACATCACACTACCACTACACCACCACACTACCACCTCACTACGACCACTCTATCACCAAACCAACATACCACTACACCACACTACCGCTACACCACACTACCACTACACCACACTACAACTACATCACCACTACACTACCACTACATCACACTACCACTACACCTCCACACTACCACCGCACTACCACCACACCACACTACCACTACACCACACTACCACTACCACCACACTACCACTTCACCACTCTACCAATAAACTACAATATCACCACACCACCACACTTACACTACACCACCACACTACAACCACACTACCACTACACCACACTACCACCACACTAGCACTACACCACACTACTTTCACACAACCACACCACACCACCACACTACCGCCTGACTGCCACCACATTACCACTACACCACACTGACACTACATCACACTACCACTACACCGCACTCTCACTACACTACCACACTACCACCACACTACCACCACACTACCATTACACTACCACAATGCCACCACACTACCACCACACTACCATAACACCACACTACCACTAGACCACACTACCACCACACTACCACTACATCATACTAACACTATACTACCACACTACCACCACTACACCACCACACTACCACCACAGCAAACTACCACTACACCACACTACTACTACACCACCACACTAACACCACACTAACACCACACTACCACTACACCACCCTACCACCACACCACACTACCACTACACCACACTACCACTACATCACACTACCACTACACCACCACACTACCACCTCACTACCACCACTCTATCACCAAACCAACATACCACTACACCACACTACCGCTACACCACACTACCACTACACCACACTACAACTACATCACCACTACACTACCACTACATCACACTACCACTACACCTCCACAATACCACCGCACTACCACCACACCACACTACCACTACACCACACTACCACTACCACCACACTACCACTTCACCACTCTACCACTAAACTACAATATCACCACACCACCACACTTACACTACACCACCACACTACAACCACACTACCACTACACCACACTACCACCACACTAGCACTACACCACACTACTATCACACAACCACACTACACCACCACACTACCGCCTGACTGCCACCACACTACCACTACACCACACTGACACTACATCACACTACCACTACACCACACTCTCACTACACTACCACACTACCACCACACTACCACCACACTACCATTACACTACCACAATGCCACCACACTACCACAACACTACCATAACACCACACTACCACTACACCACACTACCACCACACTACCACTACATCACACTACCACTATACTACCACACTACCACCACTACACCACCACACTACCACCACAGCAAACTACCACTACACCACACTACCACTACACCACACTACCACTACACCACCACACTACCACTACACCACACTACCACTACACTACCACTGCACCATACTACTACTACACCACCACACTACCACTACACCACCACCACACCACCACATTACCACCACTCTACCACTACATCACACTACCACTACACCACACTAACACCTCACTACCACCACACTACCACTACACCACACTACTACTACACCACCACACTAACACCACACTACCACTACACCACCCTACCTCTACACTACACTACCACTACACCACTACTACACTACCACTACATCACACTACCACTACACCACCACACTATCACCTCACTACCACCACTCTATCTCCAAACCAACATACCACTACACCACACTCCCGCTACACCACACTACCACTACACCACACTACCACTACACCACCACACTACACTACCACTACATCACACTACCGCTACGCCACACTACCACTACACCACACTACCACTACACCAACACTACACTACCACTACATCACACTACCACTACACCTCCACACTACAACCGCACTACCACCACACTCCACTACACCACACTACCACTACACCACACTACCACCACACTAACACTGGACTACCACCACACTTCTACTATTACACCACACTACTACTACACAAGACTAACTACACCACACTACCACTACCACCACACCCACTACACCACACTACCACTACACTACCACAACACTACACTACTAGTACACCACCACACTACACCACCACATTACCACCACTCTACCACTACACCACACTACCATTACACCACCACACTACCACCACACTACCACCACACTACCACTACACTACCACCACACTACCACTACACTACCACCACACTACCGCTACACCACACTACCACCACACTACCACTACACTACCACCACACTACCATTACACCACACTACCGCTACACCACACTACCACCACACTACCACTACACTACACTACCACTACACCTCCACACTACGACCGCACTACCACCACACCACACTACCACTACACCACACTACCACCACACTACCACTTCACCACTCTACCACTACACTACAATATCACCACACCACTACACTAACACTACACCACCACACTACAACCACACCACCACTACACCACACTACCACCACACTAGCACTACACCACACTACTATCACACAAACACACTACACCACCACACTACCGCCTGACTGCCACCACACTACCACTACACCACACTGATACTACATCACACTACCACTACACCGCACTCTCACTACACTACCACACTACCACCACACTACCACCACACTACCATTACACCACCACAATGCCACCACACTACCACCACACTACCATAACACCACACTACCACTACACCACACTACCACCACACTACCACTACACCACACTACCACTATACTACCCCACTACACTACCACACTACCACCACAGCAAACTACCACTACACCACACTACCACTACACCACCCTACCACTACACTACACTACACTACCACTACACCACCACTAC
>OZ024904.1:105586050-105649648 GCA_964017125.1 Flabesymbios commensalis | reverse complement strand
CTACCACTACACCACCACACTACCACCACACTACCACCAAACTACCACCACACTACCATAACACCACACTACCACTACACTACACTACCACTACACCTCCACACTACCACCGCACTACCACCACACCACACTACCACTACACCACACTACCACTTCACCACTCTACCACTACACTACAATATCACCACACCACCACACTAACACTACACCGCCACACTACAACCACACTACCACTACACCACACTACCACCACACTAGCACTACACCACACTACTATCACACAACCACACTACACCACCACACTACCGCCTGACTGCCACCACACTACCACTACACCACACTGACACTACATCACACTACCACTACACCGCACTTTCACTACACTACCACACTACCACCACACTACCACCACACTACCATTACACCACCACAATGCACCACACTACCACCACACTACCATAACACCACACTACCACTACACCACACTACCACCACACTACCACTACCCCACACTACCAATATACTACACCACCACACTACCACCACAGCAAACTACCACTACACCACACTACCACTACACCACACTACCACTACACACACCACACTACCACTACACTACAACTACACCACACTACTACTACACCACCACACTACCACTACACCACCACATTACCACCACTCTACCATACTAATAATAATAATAAAGTCTTTATTTATCGAGGGTACAGGTATATCCAAGCACAAATGTGTAAAATCAAGATTAAAAACATATATGCACCAACCCACTGAGCATAGCTCATCTGCCGTGGGGCCCTCACAGATCATTAAATAAATAATAATAATTAACCATACATCGATATTTAGCGTATTACATTATACATGTATATAATATATAAAACCTCAAATTATGCAAATCTATACGTTTTACATAATTGGTAAGAAAATATATAATAATAAAATAAAGAAAAAATAGCTATTAGAATTAATGTTTCTAGTAATAATTAAGTTGATATTACATATGGATGAGATCTACACAATTCCCATAATTTATTAACTTACATATATAATATAAAAGCATTTACTAAAATGTGTTTGCATGATAAATCGGACAATCTTAATAAAACAAATTAACAAAATTCTACAAACATTTTGCATATATACTGCAAATACTTTTGAAGTACCGGGGTATTATAATTGATGTAGATACATATATAATTAATAATAAAAAATCTTATATATATGGAAAATGCATATATTTAAGTATATTTATATAACTCATATTTCTTTTTTTATTAGATTATCGTACTACTACTACCATTACACCACCACAATGCCACCACACTACCATAACACCACACTACAACTACACCACACTACCACCACACTACCACTACACCACACTACCACTATACTACCCCACTACACCACCACACTACCACCACAGCAAACTACCACTACACCACACTACCACTACACCACACTACCACTACATCACCACACTACCACTACACTACACTACACCACACTACCACCACACTAGCACTACACCACACCACTAGCACACAACCACACTAACACCACCACACTACCGCCTGACTGCCACCACACTACCACTACACCACACTGACACTACATCACACTACCACTACACCGCACTCTCACTACACTACCACACTACCATCACACTTCACTACAGAGCAGACACCTCTTATTGTTTGCTCCGTGCCACCAACACGCAGTCAGAGAGGACAACGACGTATCAGAATGCTTAACACCCTGCTTCAGTACAAATGTGAAATGAACAATAGACTACTGTTTGTTGACACCGGATTAACCCTAAGTGACATTGCCAACGACGGGGTCCATCTGACTGACTCTGGTAAAGCAAAGCTTACAAGGCGTGTTCAACATGAAAGCTTGGATTTTTACGGCAATATAAACAACAGAGACATGTGAGTACAATTTTTAGTACAATTGCAGACATTGACAATAATCATTCTTTTGATAATCATACTTCACCTATAATAGTATTCAACGAGCAACAAATTGCGATTCAATTTCAATAACATCTAAGAAAAATAATGATAAAACATCAAATGTTTTAGTTACCTCAACCCATGTTTTTCCCTATTTCAATAAAGGTTTACGAGTGGCTTGTCACAATATAAATAGATTATTAAATAAACTTGATCAATTAAAATTATTTTTAGTGAATGATTGTCCATCACTTGATATATATTGTCTTAGTGAGACTTTCTTAACGGAAACAATTATTGATTCTTATCTCAGAATTGATGGCTACACGTTTGTTAGGAAAGATAGGTTAAACAAAAAAAGGGGCGGATTATTAATGTATATCCGCGAAGGCATCTCATACAAGCGAAGAGAGGACTTCGAAGGACTTACTGAAACTATATGTATTGAAATAAAATATTCCAATAGATCTATTTTACTGACTTCAGTCTATCGTCCACCAAATAATGATAGTGATTCAATACAACATTGGTTATACTACTTGAGATTAGTTACAGTCTGTCCGAAGGTGGAGGATGGTATAAAATAAAAGTTAGCTTTTTGGTATCCAATCAGTCAATTCTCAAGCGATTTTCAGGAAATTTTGCAACCATTATTAACTGACCATTTGGCAACAACCCTTAAAATTTCGCGAAATTCCATTGAGTATTTAAAAAGTTAGACCATTTGACATGTAACGCAATTCTGAGAATAAACCGGAATGAAGTTAACGGGTTCATACATGTTATAGAGGAGCGTCATAAATAGACATTTACTACATGTCAAATGGTCTAACTTTTGAACTATCCAATATTTTTCTACGAAATTTTCAGGATCGATGCCAAATGACTAGAAAATAGGGTTTACAAATTGTCATAAAAATCGCTTGAGAATTGACTGACTGGATACCGAAAAGCTAACTTTCATTTTGGACCATCCTCCACCTTCGGACAGACTGTAACTAATCTCAAGTAGTAGCCCAAAGGGCCAGTACCTCCAGATAATTACTGGCCCTTAGCCTTGTATTTCCAGTATTTAATGTACACTGTATCAAGGGGTGTGGACTTTTTTCGTTAGCCCCCAGGGCCAGTATCTCAGGTGATTTACTGGCCCTTAGTGATTTTGAATGGCCTCGGGCCAGTGTTAGTGTCGATCCCTGAGTTAATGTTAGTCATTCCATTTCCATGCACTGATGGAACTGTAGTGTAGTGACTAGTATTAGAGCCTAGACTAGAGGCTAGACTCGGGTCTCGGCTGTCTCAGTGTATTATTATTAAATAATTGTAATTTTTTTTTTATAGTTGACTGCCTAAATCTAACTTAAGTAACGTTAGACGACTAGTAACAGAACTTTACATTCAATAAATTTCAAATAGCGGTAGTCTAGAGTCTATGTCCAATAAAATTATGCTGAGCCTTTTTTTTGTAACTGCTGACAGGCTAAACGAAACTTATAAAAAAGTCCAAAAGTCCGCAGGTCGGCCATTTTGAATTTGATCAAGTTGAATTTTTCCATGGTATATTATCCTTACCTGAAACTGCACATTTTGTTCAATACTAATGGTCTAGCTATCTAAAAAAGTGCCCTTATTGACTATAATCTGCATAATATCCAGAAAACTGTGCCAGATAGCTAGACCCATATGCTTAGCAAATTTTCACATGGGCACAGGTGGGCAAACGATTAGAGTCAAAGTTCCTAACATTACACAATTTCTGTTTCATTTCACTTTAATTTAGTCATAATTTGTATTTTGCTAAAATTTGTACAAAATCAATACCACACCCCGCCCCTCACATACTACTTTTCACAAAGAGAATTGACGGGTGTCTTCGATAGCATAGAGCTGAACATGAGAAGAATGTAATTTTTTTTCAAAGTGGCTGCGGCAGCCGTTTTATTTGAAATTGATTCATCCAAAAAAAATTATCAGATCAAGATCATTAGCACCTAGAGAACCACCCTAGGAAATTTGAATGTTATTTGTAATTTGTGCAATTACAGATAAATGCGAAAATGCAGACAGACGCATGTCCTGGTAACCCCTGGGTTGGGGATAAAATGTGGGAGGGGGGGGGGGGGGGAGGTGGCAGCACATACACTCAATGTCTAATGGGGTACAGCAGCATATGAATCAATAATTAAAATCAGTTGAACAATAAAACACAAATATCAATCTTTATACAATGTTTATTTTTGTTATTCGATATCAGTTGCATAGCTCAAATTTAATTACTTAAATATACAGCGATGTTGTTTTTCTTGTTGTCACATCAGCGACTTGCGAACCGACTGCTTTGGGCTGCAGCAATGTCCTTAGTGTGAGGAGGAGAAATTGGGGCTGTCCAACGTGAGATATTCCTTGGATCATCATCAGGGATTGGCCTGGGTGTGTACATCCGCATATTGTCATCCATGTATTTCTTGATAATGGCTTCTTGCATTCCAGAGATGTATGTATATGTCTTCGGCTCTTTGATGGGGATTACTTTCCAGTGGCCTGTGCCTTTAGAGAAGGTTCTGTTATACCTGTTAATGAAATGAAAATGAATTAACAGAACTAGATATGACAGTTTTCGCCCAAAACATTAAAAACAACCTTCTCTTGTCTGGACCTGTTGTTAATGGATTACTTCCAGGCATATGGGGCATATGTTAAAAATAAATGTATGAAAAATTAACATGATTAAGCAGTATAAAATAAAATGACCCCCTCCCCTAGAAAACCCCCAACAAACTGTTTTAACTTGTAACCATTTTAAAAAAATAGATGAAACAAAATGACCCACTATGTCAATTATTTTGACAATGGCTGCAGTCCGGAATATTTTAATGGCATCATCCCAACAAGAGCACACTTGACAAAACTAGCCCGCCGCCATTATTGAACCAAAATTATTGTGCCCACAAGGTCAAATTATTGATGTAAAATGTAAAAAATGCAAATAAATCAGCCATTTTCAATTTTCTTTCGGACTTGTCTGAGAACTGGTCATTTGTAACATGCATATCAAACTCGGAAGGATACATGAAAAACTTTTCAAGTTATCGTAGCGGTACCCACAAGTAAATGTTAACGTCGCCGCCGCCGAAATTCAATTGCAATAGCTCACCTTTTTTTATTACAATGCGAGTTAAAAATGAATGAGATCATCACAAATACCTACAAAAACCACACTATAAAATTTAGGTGCAATCCAATCAATGGTTCATAAGTTATCATGCCCACAATATTTTAGGGCTACCTGGATAATTGTCATTTATGGCTAGATGACACCCCCAAAATAGCAGCGCTAAATGGATCTGATTTGAATTACTAATATATTCTGAAATACATTTTGGCTCACTGAGATTTTACATCAATTAAAAATGTACCAGAAATCTATATGAAAAACGGTACATCTGAGTATAAAATGACAATATAATTGTCTGGGATGTAGTGATATGTACTCGAAACAATTTTTAGATTTAGAATGTGCCTACATTAAAAATGGTATATGGATGTAAAATATAAAATGTTAATAACACTACTGGTACAAAATAATGTCAGTTTTTTTTAATACATACATTGGTTTCCCCTCTTTATCAAGCTTCAGATATCTGTGTTTGTGTTTTTGATAGTCAATTGCTGCCAAATAATTTCTTGCTTTGAAAGCTTGAAATCTGAAAAGAAAGGCAAATGTAAATTGAATATTTCATATGTGAATAAATATGTTATGTATATATGTACAATTGGTAGAAGTAATAAATTGAGCTTTATGTCAATTTTACGATAAGTGTTTAGAAAAAGTTCGGTTCAGACGATTGTGATATATGAAGACGAATGAAATGAGACCAAGTCAGTAATTACTCAAACTACAGTTTATTCATTATATTACAATTGGCTTTTTGGGAGTTCTCCAGCATCATAAGGGGGGTGTAATTCTCTGGGTCATGAGGAAGCATTAGTGCTGTGTCTCATGAGTGAGGCTACCCTGCCGCGTATCATGATGCTGCTGAGGCTGCTTGAGAGCACGATTGGGGGCCAAGATGGCAATCGAATGCCCACTTATGTTGCTGGAGAAGCTCCCTATATAACTTGAATATGTTAGTATGAAATAAGAAGAAAGGATGGATGAGGGAGGAGGTGGGTAGAAAAAAGTATAGAGAAAGAGACTGCACCCCAACTAGCTCCAGGCTGGCAAACAAAGGACTGATTTGGGAATCCAGATTGAGACTACAGCAATGGATTCAAGAGCTCTCTGATTGGTCATATAAGAGAGTACTCTTATGCAGCCAATCATAAAACAGCTGCTCTATGATTGGGCAGAAAACTTAGTATGTGATTGGATACTTTTGGATCCCTGTTTTGCACAGGAAAGCAGCTAAGAGTACTGTGGAAATTTTGTCCACAGCTTATAGTGTGAAAGGATAAAACCAACAGCCAAGCCTACAGCCTAATCATATACATTCAGTGAACTAGACAAATCCTGTTGCATTTTGTCTGCACTGACTGCAATGAGAAGCTGAGGGGAATGACACAGTAAATAAAGCTACAAACAAAACATAAACCCACCTATATGGATCTCAATCCAAATAGGTAACATTTATGTCAATTTTACGATAAGTGTTTAGAAAAAGTTCGGTTCAGACGATTGTGATATATGAAGACGAATGAAATGAGACCAAGTCAGTAATTACTCAAACTACAGTTTATTCATTATATTACAATTGGCTTTTTGGGAGTTCTCCAGCATCATAAGGGGGGTGTAATTCTCTGGGTCATGAGGAAGCATTAGTGCTGTGTCTCATGAGTGAGGCTACCCTGCCGCGTATCATGATGCTGCTGAGGCTGCTTGAGAGCACGATTGGGGGCCAAGATGGCAATCGAATGCCCAAAGCGAAAGACCTGGAAGGAGAACCCCCAGAAAGGGAATGAGAGCCCCCAAGAGAGCGAGGTGGAGTGCAGAATGAAAAAGTGTAAATCACATAAAGACACTCGAGACGTTGACGAGTATCGTGATTTACCAGAGATGAAAGATACATGAAAGCGTAAATCATATGAATTAAGACCTGAGAGTGGTGCGGATGGAACTCGAACCGTGGGGTCGAGTCATCCCTGACCCACGTTGACAAGTATCGTGATTTACCAGAGATGAAAGATACATGAAAGCGTAAATCATATGAATTGAGACCTGAGAGTGGTGCGGATGGAACTCCAACCGTAGGGTCGAGTCATCCCTGACCCACGTTGACAAGTATCATGATTTACCAGAGATGAAAGATACATGAAAGCGTAAATCATATGAATTGAGACCTGAGAGTGGTGCGGATGGAACTCCAACCGTAGGGTCGAGTCATCCCTGACCCACGTTGACAAGTATCATGATTTACCAGAGATGAAAGATACATGAAAGCGTAAATCACATAAATAGAGACCTGAGAGTGGTGCGGATGGAACTCGAACCGTAGGGTCGAGTCATCCCTGACCCACGTTGACAAGTATCGTGATTTACCAGAGATGAAAGATACATGAAAAGCGTAAATCACCTAGAGAGACTCGAGAGTGGTGCGGATGGAGCTCGGCTGAGACATCCCTGACCCACGTTGACAAGTATCGTGATTTATCAGAGATAAAATATACAGCGGAAATCACATAAAGATACTCGAGAGTGGTGCGGATAGAACTCGATCTGTATTATCAAGTCATCCCTGACCCACATTGACAAGTATCGTGATTTACCTGAGTCTGCATAAACTATGAAGACGACTGTGTTGGCATGTGCCAACTAGCCCGACTCTCCGAGAAGGAAGTGAAGGTAGGGCAGTGTTAGTAGAAACATAGAAAAACAACACAAACATACACAGTACCTATATAAATATTGGGACCGATTATGACTTTAATGCATACAGATACTTAAAATAAAGCCAGAGGGGGTCGAGGTGTAAAACCTTTAGAGCAAGATAAAAACAATCAGTTGTAGTTTAAAAATACATACATGTGTAACAATGAAATTATATACATTGAGCAGTGTAGCTATATGTAATACATTGACCACCAGGGCAATGGGATGGTTATAGATGTACATGTACAAAGTGAATAAACTTGTAGCAAGGCAACGCATCATAATGAAATGTGTAGCCGTGAATGTCTTTTTTTTTTTTTTTTATCTTGCCAGCATACAACCTCGGCAGAGGTACGTGTAGCATCAGACCCCCTCTGTCATCTCTTGAGCCCAGACATGACCTGGAAATATAAGAACTAGCGCAGATTACTGTGTACACCACATCATTTATAAACAAAATTATGATTAGATAGTATAAACTAAAGATACAATGTATGATTGTAATTCTACAACAATGTACATAAACACAGTAGAAAATATCTACATAGAGGTCATGACAAAGCATATATAATAAACTGTGTGAATTGAGTTACAAATCTGAAAACGCCATACCCCCCAAAAGGCACATCTACACCCCCTGAGGTATGTGTGTATTCAATATGAAAGCAATCTGGCTAACAGTTTAGAAATATCGTCCGGAAACGAAACACAGACGCACGGCCAGACATTGTGATGACAATACCCCCCGCCCCTACTTTGTGGGCGGGGGGTAAAAATGCATCTAGACCATTATATTTTTTTTTTATACAGTTATAAATAAATGATTACCTGAAGTTAACGTAAAACTCTAGAGATTTGACCAATGTCTTCGATAGCATAACCTCTCTGAGCCGAACATGAGAAGAAGAGCCTGGTTCCAACCAAGGCCTTTTGGGATCATTCTCCAAGTCGTCATGTTCACATCTTGCAGGAGCCACGTCATTTCCCATCAACCATTCGTGTCTGTCTGTTATGTGATGTAGAAACCCACGCCATCTTGACTGAAAAAAAGATGGATGTGTCATGAAAAAAAACATTATTCGCATGACTCCCCAAGTCTGCAACTGTATAGTAATTTTTTAATAGATACACAGCCTCTGTCACTTCAGGGCTTAAAATAGCGACTAGACCAGTAGCCTGATCACTGGTAAAAGAGGCCATGGACTAGTAATATTCAGAACACACTAGCCTGGTTTACCAGTAAAATAATGCTGTATTTTTAATAATGTATTTTTCATAGAATGATCCATGACAGACACTATGCACTCATTATCCCTTAAAGTGCTAAATTTAAATTTCCACCCGCTGCAACTTCAAGTGGTTGAAAATTACCCATATTTGTTTCATTTGAGACCAAACATACATTTGCTTATCTTGATGTTTAGACACACATTTCTTTACTAAAAACTGTGATTTGAACACCTGATAAAACAAATTAAAAACAACTACAGTCGGGCTTAGTGGTGTAAGGGGTTAAGATTCTGCTGCTCAGCCTTAAAAATTGTCATCACATATCATTGAAATTTGTTCATGTTTTTTTTATCAAATCTGATCAAACACTGACAAATGAGACACAACGCAGGACTAGTAATAATGGTGGCGGACTAGGTAACTGTTGGCACTACCAGTCCTACTGCCTAGTAAAAATTATATTTCATGTCTAGCCATGTCACTTACATCTAAGCTGGGTGTAATCAAGGCTGGATGATATTATTATTTTTATGTTAGAAAAGAGATAAACACACCCTCCCACCATGAGATCAGCTTTTACATATATGGCCCAGGACTAGATAGCACGAAGTGTAATGCTATGCTAAGTTTGATGATGAACAGATTGATGGGAAATTATTTCACTTGTGAATTAAAAACCTACCATCAAGGTCAATGCATTCCCTTCACATTTCTCTGCACTGTACCAAAAATGATTCACAATGGGTTTAATCCATGGTACAAGATCCTTGTTTCCCTTCTCTTTGGAGACCTGAAACACATCAAATTATAGCCTAATATAAAATCAATATAATTATAACCATTAATTAAAAAAAATATATGTAATAAGATCAGTTACTTCCATTTTTTTATTGCTCAAACATTTTTGTAATGTAACAAAACATTCCAGTGTAGTCCATTTGTTGCAGCATCTTACAATTTACATTTTGTGTAGGCCTATATCATGTATACCCCCGGTACCAAAGAATAAGGAAGAAGAAAAAATGATGTTTTTTTTACTAATTGAATCAAAAATATATCATCTGAATCTTCATAAAATGAGGTATAGCTTACAGCAGTTAACTTCTTTGACAAATTTTACAATATTACAAAATATTGAAATTTAGCAAAAAAAATTTTTCAAGGCATGTCTTACATGTACTCACTTATCATGGCTTTTATAGAAGCATGGGCATCTGTACAAATCTCTTTCACTCTCAACTTCCTAACTTTCAACCTCTCTAATATTCTTTTTAATCCCTCATTCTCCATATTGGGGGATTTCAGCCCAACTTCCCTTTTATCAATGACGATCATGTCGACAATCTCGTTGCTATCATGTGTCATAACAGTGTACGTCATGAATTTAGCGCTGTAGCCAGGGCTATCATTTCGTCCATCTCCTGAACACACACAAAAAAAAAATTATTTATATTTTCATAATAATTACCACCTAAAGCATCTCGAAGTAACAAAGCTGCTTATTCAAATAATGTAATATACATTACGTGTAAACAATATGTTATGTTTGCATGGAGATCTAAAATTTACCTATTAAAATCAGGTCTTCCCCCTGAAGTCTGTTTGTTGTGTCTCCAATCATTTCTGTAAATGTGTCATTGATCACAGGAACCACATAATTTGATTGGTTAGCGAAGAAGAAGTTGCGACTGATGTCACCCACGTTGGAAAAATGGGGAAATAAATTTATCTTGTTAAAGTTGTTTCCAGAAAGGATGACACTGGATGCCAGCATCATGTTCCCAGCAAAACATCCCTTTTTCTTTAATTTTGGTTGTGACGACCACTTGTAGATAATGTGCTGTTTTTCACATTTCTGAATAACAAACAATATTTTTGTTGAAAAACAAAAGGATATTTTGCAGTATTTATAAAGGTCTAAGGTTAAAACTGGGAATAGCAAGTGGTAATAATAACAAGAGCACACTCGACAATAGTCAGCCACCATTATTGAACTTGGAAGTTATCGCGCCCATAGGGTCGAATTATTGACTTACAATGCAAAAAATCACCTAAAATCAGCCATTTTAATTTTTTTAGCCATTCTCTCAAACTTGCCCGAGAACTGCTTATTATTAGCATGCATAACAAATGTGAGCAGGATACACATTTTTTTTTTTTTCAGTTATTGTGCACACAAGGTCAAATTATTGAGGTAAAATGAGAATAATCGCAATAAATCAGCCGTTTTGATTTTTTTCAGCTATTATTGAACTTGTCCAAGAACTGGTCATTTGTAACATGCGTAACAAATTTGGAAAGGATACATGGAAAATTTTTCCAAGTTATTGTGCTAACAAGTCAAATGACAATGTTAACGCCTACAAACTTAAATTGCGATAGCCCACCTTTTTTAATTAAAATACTGGCTAAGAGTTTATGCTATACTCTCACTTCGAGACAAATTAAACATCAGTAAACAACATAAATCATACATAACATTTATGATAAATAACTGTGTATGCATATAGTCATTTACATTCAAAAACTTACCCAAGTTAAAATAAGGTAAGTGCCACTTTGCTTAGATTCAACATTCACTGGGCGGCCACATCTTTTCGCAGAGCACACTTTTGGCAGTTTTGTCTGTGCCAATTTCACTAAACATGATGGATAAGCAACAACGCCAGTATCCTTTATGACATCTTCTGGACAGTTGACAACATCTATGCCGCCAATGTCATCTTCAGTCACATCTTCATCAGGTGCCGAACATGAAATGTCGAAGATCTCATCTCCTGGTCTCACTTCCGCCAAATGTTCAAATTTATCTTCATCATCACTATTTGAAAACAAAATCACATTATATGTTACATATTGATAAAAATTAGTATTCCAGTCTTATCAGAAGTGTTACAGATAATAATGTGAGACTACATATTTGCATCAGTCCAAAAATACCTTTGTTTCCAATTACTCAACCTACCTTATTGGACCCTAAAAAAGTTATAACAATTTTCTAAAAAAAAAAAATCAGCCTGTATTTTAATGTGAACAGTACTTTTGGAACAATTTTGCTTTTTTTTTAAATTTCAATACCTACCCTATCTTGGAAGGCCATGTAAACGGAATCCCACATCCCTCAAAAAATACTTTAGTAGGCCATATAAAAATACTTGGGAAGGCCACATTATCGAAAACAGAGGTATTTTTCCCTTATATCTGTGAAACTGGAATAAGTTTAAATACTCGCCTCATGGTTAAATCATCTTCAGTTTCAGTATCAGATGGCACATATGTTGCCTCTTTTGTGTCCCTTTTTTCTGATGATGCCTCACTGTAAATAAATGGACAATACTATAAATAACTGACACATCACAATTTGTGTTTCTGATTAAAAAGAGGTGTGAAAGTTCTATTTAATTGACAGTGCAACAAATTATGTGTATTGATTTTTTAAATAGTAATATACACATCATTTTCCAGGGTTTTTTAGAAGATATATTTTATCAACTATGTGGGCAATGTTCAGTTTTGTAATCAGTAGTAAGAAAGGCTATTTATATACAGCAAAATAGGTTCAAAAATTAGTTTAATATTATAATAAATGTCTGTTTAAAAAAAATATCAAACACATTTATTAGTAGATAATGAAAAATACAAATATCACACCTGCTAGTACTAGATGCTGGCGGAAGCAATAAGCTGACATTGCTTAGGTGCTGAGCAGGCCTCATTGGCGAGTAGGCACCTTCCTCTGTGGAGTCCAGTACATCCATACCCGAAATAGCTGTCATGGTCCGAGATGTTGAAATCACTTCTCTTACCAATGTGCTTCCACCTGCAGCTTGTATAGGTGAAGGTCCAGGTAATCCTATTCCAAATGCAGAACTCGGAGTTGAAAATCGCCTTTTCACATCTATCTGTGAATCATATCTGAAATAAATGTTACTTACATATATGTACAATCATGACAAATTATTTGACATTTGTTTAGTGTGGAACAATAGAAAGAGATCTTATTTAAATAACACGTGCCCAACCTGTCTGAAAATTTTTAATTGACCTTGATCACTCGCCTTTCTGCCTTACCCTCCTATTCGGAAAAAATGTAAGCCGGACAGCCTGTCAGAAGGACAAACAAAATCCTATGTCAAATATGTCAATTGAATATATATAATTTTTACTGATCTGCATAATAATTATAATAATAGACATTTGGGAGGGCCAAACTAAGTATATAGTCTGTCTGTGGAAGTAAAACAGTTTGCACGTATTTCAATGCCAATGGGACTGGACTGGCTTTGCCATTTATTGACTATATAGCCTGGAGTATCGTCATAAATAAAAGTTAGCTTTTCATAGTTAACAATTACTATCCCTACACCGTGTTCCGTAACATGTGGAGGGTGAGATTTTGCTAACTAGCTTTTCGTTGATTACTCAGTCAATACTCAAGCGACTTTAATTAATGACATTTTTTTAAGCCCTATTTTCCAGTCATTCATGCAGTTTAAAAATTGAAGAAAATTGCCACGTATTGGTCAACCAGTTTCATGGACATTTTCTATTCTAAAAGCCTTAGTTGTAGGAAAATTAAGTATGTTCTCAGGGATGTAAAATGATGCTTTAATGCATCGTGAGGGCTAAAAGGGTAATAGGGTGGTGAATTCATAACTATACCCGCCCTCAGATTAACTTGTATCGCATGTTTTTTGCCGATTTCTCAGTCAATCCTCAACCGATTTTGATGAAATTTCACAAGGACTATTTTCGAGTCCCCTGGTCACACGGCAACAACAATTCTAAACCGAATTCCTTTAAACTTTGCAAAGGCTATTTTCTATTCAAATCCTAACAGCCCTGAAATTTTCGTAAAATTATATAGCGGATTTCAAAAGTTAGACTATTTGACATGTAGTAAATAGAAATTACGACGTCCCTTTATAACCCCCTTAAACTGATTCTAGAATTTTATTACATGGCAAATGGTCTAACTTTTGTCAAGTTTTGAAATATTAAATATTATTTTGCAAATTTTTTACCCCTGTTTAGGATTTTTAAAGAAAATGGCCTCTGCAAAAATTCCAAGGAAAACGGAGCAAAATTGACGAAGAAATCGCCGAAAATCATGCGATCCTGGTTGATCATTTTTAATTTGACGGCGAGTAGCCTATAGTCTATAGACTAGTCTACAGTCTGTTTCACCAGAGCCTGGGAGTAGCCTTTTTCTAATTTGCTCGGTCGTTCTTTAAAATTTGTTAACAAAATTTTTCTTGGATCATTTTTTCATGTTCCCCTAACATCCCTGAAAATTTGGTGCAATTTTGTTGTGTATTTTGGAAGCTAGACCATTTGGCATGTAATAGGATTCTTGTTACACGACAATGGTGTTAAAGAGAGCTGTCATTTTGAAAAATTATTACATGCCAAATGGTCTAACTTCGCTGATACACAAAAAAAATCTACCAAATTTTCAGGGATGTTGGGGAAAGATGAAAAAATTATCTGAGAAAAATGTTGTTAAAAAATTTTAAAGAGCGACCGAGCAAATTGGAAAAAGGCTACTCCCAGGTCCTGGTGAAACAGATTGTAGACCCCCATAGGCTATACCATAGTCCTTGCAAAATTTCATGAAAATCAGTTGAGAATTGACTGAGAAATCGGCGAAAAACATGCGATAGAAGTTAATCTGACGGCAAGTATAAGTATGACTGACTGGTCTACGATAACATGACTATACACTAGGCCCCTAGGCCTAGGCTACAGAGTACAGTACACATCTGAACTGTTCACTTGCATGACTCAAGTGGAGAGTTGAGTAGCCCTGGTAACGTTAGTCCAGACGGAGAAGGCAAATTAAAAACTGACCTGTCTATCAAGAGTCTTTCTCTACTTGAATGTCTGCTTTCAGAGCCATCCAACGATCGTAAGCATGACCTACAGTCTGTTTCACCAGAACCTGGGAGTAGCCTTTTTCTAATTTGCTCGGTCGTTCTTTAAAATTTGTTTACAAATTTTTTCTCGGATCATTTTTTCATGTTCCCCTAACATCCCTGAAAATTTGGTGCAATTTTGTTGTGTATTTTGGAAGTTAGACCATTTGGCATGTAATAGGATTCTTGTTTCACGGCAATGGTGTTAAAGAGAGCTGTCATTTTGAAAAATTATTACATGCTAAATGGTCTAACTTCGCTAATACACAAAAAAAATCTAACGAATTTTCAGGGATGTTGGGGGAAGGTGAAAAAATAATCTGAGATAAATTTTGCTAAAAAATTATAAAGAGTGACCGAGCAAATTGGAAAAAGGCTACTCCCAGGTCCTGGTGAAACAGACTGTAAATGTATTCTTGTCCTGTTGTATTCTCTCATAGTGTCTGCACGCTATCTTTTTGTCGCACTTGCTGTGTTTTTCTCTCGAACATCCAACGTTACGCTTCTTCTCTTTCTCGACGCCATTTTTGTTTTGAGGGTACGCGGTTTAGCGTCACGTGACCGCTTGCACATCTCTCATACCATTGATTCTGTAGTCTAACGGGATCGCGCACATGTCTTTTCTGCCGAATATGTCTCATGCTCAGTGGTGCCATCGGCGGGGGGGATAGAAAGTTTTTATGTAAACACACTCCCATGAAATAACGTGTCAAGTTGTGACAACAAGTAGATTTACGCCGGTAAAACATTCACTTAAACTAAAACAAATTATGAACTAATAAACAAATTGGTGTAAACAAAATATATTAACGATATTATTGTTACTTTGTACTTGATAACACTTAAAATAGACCCTTCTCTCGATTTATTTTCCCTACGGTTCTTCATGTGCTTAGCATTTTCTTTAATTATCGCTCACGACATGCCATGCAGTTGCGACAGCTGTCTGGTGTAGCAGAGCAGTTTGCTACCATATTTTGTACATAAGACTCAAAATAGACCCTTCTATTACTTTTTTTTGGCTACGGTTCGTACATAAGCCACACAATAATATGTTAGACTCCTTAAATATAGACCTAATAAAACTCACATTAAAATTTTGAGGGTCTTGCAGTCCGATTATGAAGTAGGCCTACAGTCTGTTTCACCAGGACCTGGGAGTAGCCTTTTTCCAATTTGCTCGGTCGCTCTTAATAATTTTTTAACAAAATTATTCTCAGATTATTTTTTCATCTGCCCCCAACATCCCTGAAAATTTGGTAGATTTTTTTGTGTATTAGCGAAGTTAGACCATTTGGCATGTAATAATTTTTCAAAATGACAGCTCTCTTCAACACCATTGCTGTGAAACAAGAATCCTATTACATGCCAAATGGTCTAACTTCCAAAATACACAACAAAATTGCACCAAATTTTCAGGGATGTTAGGGGAACATGAAAAAATGATCCGAGAAAAATGTTGTTAACAAATTTTAAAGAACGACCAAGCAAATTAGAAAAAGGCTACTCCCAGGTTCTGGTGAAACAGACTGTAGTCACTAGTGTGTAACATTTTATATAAAATTGACTGAGAAATCATAGAAATTCATTAGCCCTGGGTGATGTGAATTTTGGTAAAGGCCTTTAACAATAGTTATAATACTGTTATATCAAGTTATACAAATCTTGGAGAGTCCTCAAACTAGACTATTTTATTTCTGTTTCATTATCATGTCTACTGTAGTTCTGACTATAGTCTAACAAAGATATGGAAAGTCTTGCAGACTTAGAAGAGTTGTGTCCCTTGCCAGATGAGCTAGTGAATATAAGGGTTAGATCCTCGGAATCGATTCCAATGACAACACAAGTTAGTATTTTTTGCATCGAAATTGTGGTGCTTTTTATTTTAGAGGTAGATCTACATTGTAATCAAGTTTTTTAATATTAAATGTTTTTTTATTTTTGTAAAATATAGGCTACATAGATAGGCCTATAGGCTATCTTAGGTGGTCATGTGATCATGTGAGCAAAAAAATCCTTATGAAGGTGCTCATAAAATAAGTACCGAGGTAGGCCTGGTCTCTAAAAAAAAGCGAACATTCTCATGAAAATATACATGATATAGGCCTAATCATGACTAAACATAACTCAATTTAAAAAAATTATATTTAGCTTGACACTTTTGGATCTCGCTGCATCATTTGTGATATCACAATCATCCACCATAAAGCTATGCATATATACATATATACAGGTAATCATTTGTGTTGATTATCAACTGATTTTGTAATTATCAAGTTAGTGAAAACATTTCTGTATTAAAAATCTTTAACCTCTCAAAACATCTGAATTTTCATCGTGTTTATAATTTTACACAAGATTGGCAGCTATATTAAAAATGTTTATGCTGACATTTGAATGTACAGAAATACTGATGGGGTGAGGTGAATTGAGCGATACATTGATTCAAACAGAACCATGATGCATTTGTGTCGTGTACCAGAATTGCTGTACTTAAATTTAAATGCTAAATAATATAATTAATTCTCAGGTGACAACACAGGTTACATTGACAATAGCAGAAAATGCTAAAGAAAAAATATTGAATGATCAAATCTTGAAGAAAGAAATAAAAGCGGAAATGGCGAAAATAGCAGGTATTTCAATGATTCAAATACATCTACACAACAAATACATATGCTCCCGTAGGCCTATGTCAATAAAACAATTATCTTATACATTTTTTTGATTAACAGATGGTAATAGATTTACTTGAAAATACACATAATGCTTGAGATAATATGAGAGAAACATTTCTTATTCACAGCCTTTCTTATTTCAGTAGACGACCTGCTTCCACAGTTAAGCTGGATAGGGGGTTGCATTATTAATGAGAAAAATCAGCTCTGCACAAGGGAAAAAGTTTGGTCGATGTACCACCAAAAGCTACTTGAACATTTGCCTCAGCTGGGTGGTTTATTAGGTAGCAATATTCTGGCATCCGCATATTCAAGAATTATAATGTCAGAATTAATAAATATAAATTATAATACTGTAGCTTTGAATACTGCAGATAGTTGTCCTCTAATTGATGAAACAGATATGGATATTTTGAGCTATATCACAGGTTTTATAATAAGGAAATTAAGAAAAAGTGCTTTATCCGATGAGTTTGTTGCCACAGAACATGCAGAAAGAGAGTTGGCCTCTCAGCAGCAGCTCATTGCAATAAAAGATAGAGGATCTTTGATCCACCCAACTGAAAAGATTGTTGAGACAGTTGGGGAATTGGAAAAAGTATTTCGAGTGATAGAGGTATCCCAAATGGATCATCATTTTTTTTATTAACAATTTATACAAACATAACATCATTACAAAGTTTCTTGACGTGTTTAAAAGCAATGTTGAAATGTCCAAGAAATTGGACTATGTTACTGACTTTTGCAATATTTTTTTCACAATTCGAATTCATCACAAATGCCGTACAATACTTGAAGCTCATAAAAAAGCAAAAAAAACTAAAGGGAAATCAAGAGCACTCAGAACATACTTGGCATAATATGTTTTTCTGCCTAACCCTTATCCTGCTGAGGTGATTTATGTAATTTTTCAAACATTTTTCAAGTGCTTGAAAATTACTCATATTATATGTTTAATTTGAGACCAACAATTTGCAAATCTTCATGTTTAAACAGTCATTTAATTCCCAATAACAGTGGTTTAATCAGCTAATAAAAACAACTATTGTCGTGATCACCAGGAAAAGGGTTAATCTAATCAATAATCATGTAAATACAAAAGATTGAAACTGTATTTTTTAGACAAGCTCTTCTATTTTTTAAATGGTCTTTTCATCTTGTTTATTGGCTGACTGTCTATATTAATTTTTCTCTCATCTGTATTTCCCCGTCCTCTGGGCACCATCTGAATCGCTAAGGAGCGTTGCAGCCGCAGACAATTTTCCTGTATCTATTTAATAACACAAAGTGCACATATTTTATAATATCACTATTATGACACTTCAAATATTCCCGTACCAACATGACCAATTTATACATTTCCAAATTATTATTTGAAATACATAGTTGAGACTAAATCGTCGGTCACAGGCGAAACAATCCTGACTCCAGGGATGCAAATTCGCACTAGCCCGGTAGCCCGAGACTAGTGGAATATTGTAAGGGCTAGTGGACTTTCCTTAGAAATGTCTGGTAAATGATGGTAAGGGCTACTTGAATTTCGCTCTGAGCTAGTGAAATTTATAGCTGAATTTACACCCCTGTGACTCCAAAATGGTAGTTTTGAGTAAGTTGCTTTTGAAGTTTTAAACTGATTTGGCACAGAACAAGTTTTATTCTGTGTTGAATTTAACTTCAGGATTGTTTCCCTGTGCAAATATGAAATAATAGAAAATACACAGATTTATTGTAATGTTAGTTTGGGATTAGTTAGCATCATATTGTAGACCTACCCAAATTCATACAGAGATGGGTTAGAACTTGTCCCCCCCCCCCCCCCAATCCTCTGTGGCGACCAAAATGCTCCTCCAGAGCATCCTGGCAGAATACATTACTGAAAATGTATGGCACCCCACGGCTCAGCAGGTGTTTGGCGGCTCAACTGAATCCATGTACTGTAACAGAACACAACAATATAGCAGTTGTGGATAATACCTAAATAATACTATTATATTCAATTTAATATGCAAATTTTCACTTATTTGTGTTAGCTCTTCTGAAGTAAGAGTGCTGGTACACCTAACTATTTTATTTCATATTTCATATTCATTTCATATTATACTCACCAACCACATGCCAATGTACATTATTAAAAATAAGTAACTCTCGTACCTGATTAACGATTGTGACAATTTAATATTATATTCTT
This sequence comes from Flabesymbios commensalis, assembly GCA_964017125.1. Lineage (NCBI taxonomy): Eukaryota > Metazoa > Annelida > Polychaeta > Terebellida > Flabelligeridae > Flabesymbios > Flabesymbios commensalis. Next base: position 105,629,798 of record OZ024904.1, on the reverse strand, counting down.
GCACCATGGAATACCTATATATTCTTGACATAATTTTCACCTGTTGTCACTATCCCTTCATAAGTTTAAAGAGTGAGAAACATTTTCTCTTTTTCCACCTTGGAGAATCCTTCACGGTTCGCCACAGCTGCCTTCCATTCATTTAAATATTGGACAAAGTCTTCTAAAACCTGTAACATGTTACATCAAGCAGGATATTGAATTGCATTTATGCTTATTGTTTCAACTACATAATATTTTGATAAGTTTATTCCTTTAATGATTTAGAAAATCTTTTCCTAGTTTATATACATCATCTTCAGTATTGTTTACCGAATCAGTTATGTATGTATGTTTATTTAATACTAGCAATACATAAAAAAAAGGAAATCACATCAAATCTCTTGTCTTCCACACTTTCAAATGGTGCCAAATCAGGCTTTCTTTTTATTACATGCTCTGTGAAAGATCGGGAATTCATGCAATCGAAGAATCGGTCACATTTCAGTATAAATTCAGCCGTCTCTTTTGAATCATCTCCATAGTACGCTTTCATCACACTACCAACACTTTTACTCAGGACCTGGCAAAATGAAACAGTTAGCATTCAAATCCATAATGATATTTTATATGTATTTATATGTATTTGTAGTAAAGAAAATATAAAAGTCAAAATGAAAAAAGTTTGCTTTACAATAAGCCTTTAACCCGAAACCTGCTTATCAGGACTACAGTCGTCTTTAATTAATGGAATGCAAATGCAATCCAAATGTTTTTTCACGATACACAATTTATATGTATTTATATGTATTTGTAGTAAAGAAAATATAAAAGTCAAAATGAAAAAAATTTGCTTTACAATAAGCCTTCAACCCGAAACCTGCTAATCAGGACTACAACTGTAATCTTTAATTAATGGAATGCAAATGTAATCCAAATGTTCCTTCACAAATTAAACAAATATGAGTAAATTTCATCCATTGGAAGTTGTGGATCGCGATATCACTTCAAAATGTTCTTGAAACTCTAAGAAATGATTGGATTTTCAGAAACTAGACTGATTATTTTGATATTGTGAAGAATTATCTACTATAATAGTAAAATGAGGTGAGAAAGACACTAACTTGAGCTGCAAGTCTTACAGACATACGAGACGTTGGTGAAAGAAAAACATGATTTGTGGTCAATCCCGTACGTCTCAGGGGATTATTGGTGTCATCATGGTAAATTCTTAAGATATGGCTCCACCATAAATGTTGCCCATTTTTCTGAAAGATATCTTTTTATGTACCTTGCAAAATGTTATCAGAAATTTTAATCAAAATACAATTAAATCTTTAAGTACATATTTGAAACCAAGAATATTGAATTCTGTACAATAAAGGCATAATATAACTGAAAATAAGAAGCTTACCCACAAACACCGTGTTCCACCCGACGCAGATCTCTCTAAATTATTTCTTAATGTTTTGATCAGATGAGGGGGGTCTGAAATAAAAAATATCTCTCTCCACTCCTGCGCATACACATTTCTTGTCTTGTAAACAATTTTATCCGTACCATGCAAGCGATAAAGCCTCTGATTGGGAGAGGCTTTATCACATGTGACGCTTATTACCTACAAATGGATAAAATTATTATGTTTCTGTTCATTTATAAATATTATATCCCACTACAACACAACTATTGTGAAAACTGTATTTAACATTCCACTTTCTCCCAGTGGCAACGCTGTTTTTCAAAGCAAGTTTCAATATTTTCTGTGGTGAATATGTAAATGAATGAGCTCATTGGCACCATGATGATTGCTCAGCAATAAAGAGTAGTCTAATGTTACAAACATACCTTCAATCCGTATTGTTCAAGGTAACAAACAGCCTGCCACAACAGTGGGTATAGTACATCAGCAGGTGAAGTTTTTGTCCCAAAGTATCCTAGTGAAAGTTTAATGTTGTTGTTTATACCAGCTACCATAAAAACAAGTACATGTGTGGATAGGCTTGTACTTTCTCCCTGAAAAATACAAATATTTCATGGTATATATTTTGCATCCACTTGCATTTCAATAACCTGGACCCCCCCCCCCCCTCCACCCCAAAAAATATTTTGATAAATGTGATAACTTGTTTACTAATAACATATTGTAATACATAAAATACCTTATATTTCTACATTTTGGGATTTAGAAACCCAATAACTGAACCACCACGTCTGTCGTAAACCAAGTCATCGCGAATTGCCATCTCATCTAGATACAGACAAATATATTTCTTCTCTTCTGGAAGATTGATTGCAATATTTTCCAATTCCTACAAGCAAAATACAGAGGATCACATTTTTGCAAAACATAAATTATAAAAATAATATTGTCAGAGAAAATATTAGCAATTCTTTTCTAACTTTGAAAATAATTGAGGCATATGGAGGAATAACAATCTCTTTGGAAAAATAAAATAAAAGTATAGACATGAAAAGTCAATTATTTACCTGAAAAGCTTGTACAGAAAATCCCTCTTCAGGAGCAATGTGGTTGGTGTAGTCTCTGAGGGTAGACTTGTTTGGCAGGTGGAGTACACCAGTCTTCCTGAGCATTTCATATGCTTTTGAACTTTGAAACTGCAGAAAAAATCGCAAATCTGCAAAATTAAAAAAATTCTCACATGGGAAAATTGAATAGTGACAAGGTATATATAAAATTATTTATAAAAGAAAGCCAGGCTCTATTGTGGCTCTAATGGCAGAATTTCTTGTCATTTGTGATTTTTTACCGTCTGCAGTTACTGTCTTTTTTGTCATGAATTTATCTCGGATTTGTATTTTCCGCTTTTTTGTCAATGACCTCTTATCAACCCTGAATATCAAGTTTGAAATGAAGCTTATGCAGTTCACATTATGAGGTGAAAATGATATTTAAAAACTTTCCACTAAAATATATCTTGCTTGATCATTAGTGACCGGCATGTTGACTGTCAATTATTTAATTTCTGGTTTATGAAAAGTCAAAAATAGAGCAATAGCAAACCATATGTATTTTTACAGCAGGATTAGAATTGACCCCTGTGCTGGTAAAACCATATATATTCGGTTTCAAGCGAATTTCAGACAAAATAAAATGTCATTAAAATTTGTAACATATTTTGTGGTAGATGCATCCAGTCAAATAATTCAATTCAGGAGAAGTCTATTTTTCATTAGTGATATTATTTTTCATCTATTTAAAGATGGGAATTGGGAACAGCTCCAAATGAATTAAAAATACTCACAAACAATTCAGCAGTACAAGGGTTAAGAGCAGCTTACAAGTTTTTTTTTCATTGAATGTAATGTTACAATAACCACTGATAATATTTTCATAATATAAAAATAAACAGCATAACATTGAAGTGCATTTTGTCTCTGTACCTTATCATCATCGGGTGCCACCTCATTCCACGAGAATCTATTTGAGCTGCCTTCTGCTGCTCTTCCCAGAATAACTGTAAAAACGGGTCACTAATGCTGGATTCTTTAAGAATTTGACCAAGTCCTTCCTGTATGCAAAAAAAGTGAAAACTTACTGTTTACGTGAAACAGATTATTCTTCACACAAGGTCATGATCTATACTACAAAACATGTTTACTTTTTGTATGTAGCTTTTAAAAACACATAAAAAAATTGATAATGTAGGAATTTTTCGGTGCCAATACAATCTAGTTTATATAAACATTGCATGAAGTTTAAACTTACTTTAACATCAGCTCCGACAGACACACTTTCATTTTGTAACTGCTTTTGGATATTTTCTGCTTGGCTCTGTTTTAATTTTGCTCGAACTGTTTTCACCTCGTTGATGAGTTGAGATTTGTTGGCAGATGAGAGAGAAGTGGTAGATATCAATGGCTTGTTGGATTTTACCACAGCAGCCTCCTGGGATGCTCGGCAGGTGGAGCAAATACCTAAATAAAACAAAATTCAATATTAATTGAAAGTTTCAGCCAAATTATATAGTAGAAATATCTACATCATAGCTTAGGCTTTCTATCTGATGATTGCAATACATGTATTTTTTGTTCAAAAAAACTTTTGAAACACCAGCAGTAATTATAATTTTTTTGTTTATATGCTATTGATTTGAAGTGTAAACATAACATTTTAGAACATACCTGGTGAACTAACTATTTGCATACATCCGTCACACCAACTTGCATCTTCTAGAGATTTTAAGAGTGGAGAAATCCCAGAGTGTTCCACATCCGAGCTTTTTTGAACTAGTTGTCCTGAATCACATAAATTCAAGGTTATTGGATGGAGGTGGGAGTCACTGTCGCACAAAACTGTGTTGTCCGTCATTTGATATTGTGCTACAGGAGTGCTACAATAAAGATTATAATTTACCTTTTCGTGATATTATCGGTGTGAATGTATCGTCAAAAATGACTTTGACAGCCACATCAGATTGTGCATCCACTAGTCCTAAGGCCACATAGTCTGTCTTTGTGCAAAGGATGACCCACGGTGGAATATGCTTCTTAGCAGCATTGGCTATTTCTTTCACAGAGTAGTACATCACCTTTTCTGGTACCAGAGGTTCACATCGCTTAGCCTACAATAGAATAGGTATTTATACCATAATTTAAAGAGGTTGCATTTTTTAACTTTTTAATAGTACACATAACCCACTGAAATGAGCAGTCAGTTAGTCTCCACATTTCATGCATTTGAAAAACATTTAATACATCTATATAAAAAAATAATGGTCCCGGTACATAAAATTTGCTTAGAAAAAAAGTAATTTATGTTTACTTGAATCGAAATGTGAATTTAAGTGTGTAGTCATTCTCAACAAAATGTACAAAAATATATAGATAATTTTAATTATTCATATATAAAATATTTTATAATTTTAATAACACTAAAATAAATCATGAACAGAAAAAATAATATCAATTTAAACAATTTAAGTAATAGCAATAAGTTAAATAAGTAATAGTAATAATACAGTGACATTGTCAATATATCAAGTAAATACAATAGTTTGATAATTACTACTAATTCCTGCAGGGCCAAATGTGTGTGTAATAGTAGGCCTATATACATGATATAACTAGGTCTATACAACAGGGCACTGGAAATTGTCAGCGAATTTTTGCCACACATGCTCGTTCCATTTAGGGCTGTGTTGGGTATATATATGTAGGGATGCAGAGGCTGCTATCTGGATTTAAATATGGATGCGCTCATTTAAATAATTTGCCTGTGGACATGATCCCCTGTGCATGTTCTCTTCATTATGCTTGCGCATTCACATTTCAGACTATTTGGCATCCACCTTGCATCCTCTGTGCATCCTTGATAATTGCATGCTTTTGTATGCTTGGTATTTTGATTTGGGAAAATACTGTGTAATATAAAATATAACTTCAAGCAGTCTTAACAATATTCTCATTGGCTCTTTCCTTGTAACAATATTTGATTTGACGCTCTTTGGCATATTTAATGAAGGTAAGGCTCCACTGACTAGTTTATAACCTTTACCATGTTTACCTGATAAACATGCTCAAGATTTTATTTTTTAAAAGATAATATTTGTAAATCATTAACAATAAAAAGTGGAACCCCTAAAATAACATGTTAAGATCCAACATTAAAATAACATGTTAGGATCACGGCTCGAAATTGGTCCCGTCCGATCGTCCGAGACGACCAACAATCTGGGAAGGACGAGCTAATTAAGTTTCAATGAGCTTGTCCTACTGGACGAGTGCTCCTGCTTGACAATTACTAGGAAGGACAAGTAATATTTGTGGGAAGGACTAGTAGATTTTTTAGCCAGTTGTCCGACTGGACAAGTGGGAATTTAGTACAATTTCGAGCCCTGAGGATAACATACCAATAAACACATAATGATAATTATTAGGATTAATTATTTTTTAAAAGATGATATTTGTAAATCATTAACAATAATCATGATAATCCTAAAACCATTGCTCAACTTTCAACAAAAAATGGAAGCACTTAAAATAACACAGGGGCGGATCCAGGATTTGAAAAAGGAGGGGGCGCAGGCAAGTTTTTAGGCATATTTAGGCCAATTTAGGGGACTTTTTAAAGAATTTGGCGCAAAAACGGGTGGGCGTGCGCCCCCCCTCTGGATCAGCGCCTGTAACATGTTAGGATACAACATAGGTAGTGAAAATGTTTGCCTGATAACATAAAATATAACTTCAAGCTGTCTTAACAATATTCTTACTGGCTCTTTCCTTGTAACAACATTTGATTTGACACTCTTTGGCATATTTAATGAAGGTAAGGCTCCACTGACTAGTTTATAACCTTTACCTAATAAACATGATCAAGATATTTTACATAATGATAATTACTAGGATTATTTATTTTTTAAAAGATAATATTTGTAAATCTTTAACAATAATCCTAAAAGCATTGCTCAACTTTCAACAAAAAATGGAAGCACTCACAATAACGTGTTAGGATACAACATAGATATTGAAAATGTTTGTCTGATTTCTATCTTTGGGATATAAACATGATATAAACATAAAGGCAGAGTGAAAAAATAAGGCTTACCATGGAACAAAAGATCAATTTCCAAGAAATGACATGTGCACATATGGTGTGTATCAGCATTGAATTTAGAATCTGCTCTGGAGGCTGCATGAATCAGCTTCTTCCTCCATTCATCCTGTGTTGGGGATATGCCAGCTCTTGGGAATGATACATAACTGACTAGACTAGCAGCACCTGAAGTTACACTTGGTGAATAGTTGTGATCCAGCTGATGTGTGGCCAGACGGCAATCAGGTAGATTTGACTTCTTAGTTTTCTTCTGATAGTTTGTACATCCAGGGATGCAACAATTTTTCCCCATACTTTGTATTGACTACAAGTACGAGTACATCATAAAAAACACAATTCTTGATACCGTAAACCGGGGCTATTTTGCCACCCTATTTACATAATTTTTATCGTAGTATTTCAACCTGCTTTTTGAAGTGGGAATATAAAGTGTAATAAATGAGAATGATTGTGTAAGGTATTTGCATACTTCGCATAGTTTGTATTTTGGCTTTATTAATAGGCTTTCAAATAAAAATGTATGGTGGCAAAATAGCCCCGGCAAATTTGCCAATGTAGCTAATTTTGATCATATTTTGAGAATGAAAACCATTTGTCAGAATCCAAATAAAATTAGTTAGCCATATAAATATTTTTTAATTAAAAATAATATAATTGAGCAGCTAATTGAATGAAAATCAAATCAACTGAACAGTCAATAGACATTACAGACATAAACTTGAATTATTCAGTGAAAAAGTCATTATTTTTCATGAATTTTCTTTATTATTAAAAAGAGTGTCTCAAACCTCGTATGTAAATATTTATATAGTTTTTAGGGGTCAGTTAGTCTAATGGCCAAGTCCGTTTTCATATCAGACCGAAAATGAGGCTGTGGCGGCCATTTTGAAGGGGTGGCAAAATAGCCCCGGAAAGGGGTGGCAAAATAGCCTCGGTTTCTTTGAAGTGCTCAAACAGGCTCAATATTTAAATTTCAATAATTGTTTTTTATGTGATCAGGACCCTTTAAATGTCATAGAAGAAAGATTAGTACGTTAATAAAATTGATAAAGACCATTTCAGAGTTCAAATTTGTAAAATTTAGAAAAAACGCTTAAAAAATAACACTTCGGTAGAGTCTAAAATATTTTTTTCTGTTGTGAAAATTTTATAAAAAACTTTTTAATAGACAAAAAAATGTTCTCTACAATATAGTCTAACCTATGATAATAGTTATTTTTATTAACTTATGATATTTATTGAAAACCAGAGGATTTTCTGAGGGGGTGGCAAAATAGACCTGGGGGTGGCAAAATAGCCCCGGTTTACGGTACTGAAATTATGGATGTACCAGGTAGTTTAAATTGAGTAATTAATAATGACTTGAACTGAATCAAATTATAATTAAATCAAATTATTTCTTCCAACTAAAGTAATATGGAAACTACGACTGTTGGTCTATAAATGCATTGGCTAGTTTAAAAATAAAAAATATATGAGTTCAAGTGATGGACTTGAACTAAATTTTAAAAGTGATAGAGATAGATAGATATAGATACATGTTTCATCGACAGTATCAGGCCGACATTCCACAGTGACAGTGACTTGCTTTGAGATCGATGTGGAATATTTTGATAGAAAACTAGCATTAGTTTACTCCAACATTTTGTGTGAATATTTAACTAATCCAATCATAGTGTTAACAAAAAATATAGTCCTAGAAAGTAATGATCTACAGTGAATATTACATGTTTTATGAGTTTGTACGTTGTCGCGGACACAGTCTAAAATAGGCTGATATGCCTGGGCCGGCCACTGCTAAGCCTAAGGCGCCGTTTGCCCGGCGGGCGATAAAAAGGTAAATTGTGAATAACCTTGTATTATAAACTAAAAATAATACCTAAACAATCATAAAAATGGAAAAAAAGCAGCTGTGACTTTTAACAAGTTTTGTAGAGCGACGAGGGTCAATTAATATGACTTTTATAGCATTACTAACCGAATGAATAATATATTTCGTTACCTGGTAATCAGCTGATCAGTGCAGTGTTTACAAAATCGTATTTTCCCATGCCCCCCCGCTGAGGGCGCTGCTCGATACATAACATGACTGCGCCGTCTCCATATGAAATCGGCCGAGTGCGCGATCCCGTTAGACTACAGAATCAATGCTCATACAGTGAGTTACCCTAGAGGATCATGGGAGCAAATAACACAAACAAACAGCCAGGAGCACATGGCCCTTTGTTTATTATTTACATGGATGACGGGAGAAAATAAACATTGTGATTATTATTTAACCAAACCATCTATGCGCGAACAAAGATCGGATATATGTCCATCTGGAAGTATTTTTTCATGTGAAAAAAAATCTTTTTTTTTCCTATGTCAGTATTAATCCTTTAAGTAGTCTCGCAAAAGTTTTAATCCAGTAAAACTATGATCGAAAAAAAGAGGAGAGATGAAATTTGGGGAATTGCATCTTGAGCCCCACTTGAGCAACATACTAGAACTCAGAACAGTTTATTTGACCTCTTATAAAAAAAATAAGGGTTATATTATAATAAATATATATATGATGAAAGCACAATATAAGTGTATGTTATATAAAATATAAATACGTAGACCTACTACAGTTGACATAAGATAAATATTTTTATGAGTATAATATACTGTAGTCATTGAGTTAAATGCATACATAGACGCACATATATGTCCGTATATACATATATGTATATATATACAGAGACACACATACGCACACGTAAACACTTGACTAGTTTAATAGATATAAACTTAAAATAATAATCACATACATATCTGTGCTTGCCCAGGAGACCCACACTAAGGCAACATTGCCGCTGTCCTATGAGCCACCATCAACATTTTGTGATAATGTTGTTTCGATAGATATTCAGATATATGCAGAATAACAGTTACTAATAATTATTAAAATAACGCTTGTAAATATGAACATTTAATGAGGCAATTGTGAAAAATGTTCTTGATCTCAGTAAATATCATTACGACATACATGATAACATTTTGTTATGTTGCACAAAGGATCATATAGCGATAGCAAATGTGTCTTTAAATACAATGAGAATCCATTGATAGAGTGTGTATGTATTTTGTTTACTCAAAGAGGTATCTGATAATCACTTCGTTGATGATTTGTCCGATAAGTGAAGAGTTTATTTTGACGTCTTGTGCTATAACAATAGATGTTGCTTATTGGAGAATACCAGTCACCATAATTGAAATATGCTGGAAGATTACCGTTTATTAATTTGCAGCAGAATTTAAGTTTTTGATATTAAAAAATATCATTTATCTTTAGTAATTTTCAATGTTTTAAATATTGGTTCAGTATGTTCATTGTACTTGCTTAAAGTAATTGACCTAACAGCTTTTTTCTGAATTTTCAATATCCAATCTGAATTAAATTCCATTGTAAGAATCCCATAGCTCAAATGTGGCATTATTAGAGTGTTATAGATAGTCAGTAGTACATTGTGTTGTATATAGTTATTTATTCTATTTATGACGCCTACTGTTCGAGAAATTTTGTTTGCAATTAAATTTATGTGTTCTTTCCATGTTTAATGTTTATCTATTGTAATACCTAAAAAAATAAAAGAATCCGAGCATTCCAGTTTGATACTGTTTATATGTAGATTTTGAATTCGTACATTTCACCCAGGCATGTAGAATAACATAAATTTTAATTTATTTACATCAACTTGTTAAGTTTTAACCATTCATTAATTTTTGCAAGCTCCATTAATGTTGTCACTTACAGTGTTTTCACCATGGCTGTTAAAGACACTCAACTTACTCATCAATGTTGCGTCATCAGCATAAAAAATTGATTTAAATATGTCACATGCATTTGATAAATCATTTGTATATATGATAAATAACAAAGGGCCTAGGATTGAGCCTTGGGGAACACCCCTGGTTATGTTTGCCAGGGAGGATTTAACGCCATTAAATTCTACACATTTCTTACTTTGAGATAGATAACTTTTTAGCAGAACTAGACAGATGCCTCTGATTCCAGGGTGTCGAAAGCTTTAGACAGATCTAAATATACATTTATAGGAGTTTCATTGATATCAATGTTTTTAAATACTCTGTCAATAACTTCAGCTGCAGCTAACTTAGTTGAATGTTTTTTCCCTGAAACCGTATTGGCTACCGTAGTATAAGTTATTTTTATTTAGAAAATCATGCATTTGGTTAAAAAAAACTTTTTTGGGAAATTTTGGAATTTGGAAAATTAGATTTTGGAACTTGCAGGTAGGAGAGATATTGGTCTGTAATTGCCCAGTACAGATCGGTCGTTTTATAAAGTGGAATCACTTTTGCAGTTTTAAATTTATCAGGGAATATTCCTGATTTCAATGATTGACTTATTATTATTGTAAGCGGTTTTGTTAGAATGTGTTTTATTTGCATTACTTGTTTAGCAAAGATTTATAGTTGACCATGTACCCTTTATGTTGTTTTTGTACTTATCAAAAAATGTGTGATAATACATTTGTTTAGCCGCAATTATACTTTGTTTTACTAATTTATTGTATGTTTTAAAATTAGTTTTTAAGACATGAAACTCTGGTGAATTTTTATCCGACTGTTGTAATTAATTATTTGTAAAAATTACCCTTACATTTTACATGATTATGTTTATTGAATTTTACTGTTTCGTTAGAAAATGTTTGGTTTGGCCAACTTGTTATAATGGTATCGATGATGGTGTAGTTTTTGTTAGGATTCAATTTAGTGTCGTGATCTAATCTACCGGAGATGTTTATATTCACTAGTTCTTGTAAATGTGTGATGGCGTCCGTGTCATGTTTCCTAATTTCACTAGTTTTGGTGTTGATGGTTTAAGAAATCCCAGATCAATGGTCATAAAACATGGTTGATGATCTGATATATGTTTAGTTAATATTCCTGATGTAACATTTGTTGTTTCCCGGGATAGTTTGCACACAAATTTGTCAATGAAAGCACCTCTGCTTTCCGATAGTCTTGTCGAAAGAGCTATTTTTGGGGAAAAAAATGGACATGTTATCATATAAAAAAAATCACTGATTTTCTGTTTTGTTTTTATATTTAATAGGTCTATATTATAATCACCAGCCAGTATAACCTCACAGATGAGATTATTTAATTGTGATAATATTAGGTTCAATTCATTGTTAAATAATGAGTAATTATCATTCAATTCACAAGGAGGTCTATAAATGTTTCCTAATATTAACTTGTATGTGCAGTTTCTTCTGGTTATTTTTAACAAGAGGACTGAAGTCCTATATCATCCCCCGCCATAAATTAGGTTAGACTTTTTGCGGGCACAAATATTTAAAAAGTCGATTTGTGGTGGCCATTTTAAATTTCAGTAAAATCACATGCACATTTCCAGATGGTGGGTAATGTGATTGTACAATGTGAATTATTACTGATTTCAATTTTTCAGTTTTTGCGCCCACAAAAAATATGAAGTTTATCCATGGCAGCCTTTTTGAATTTCAGTAAAACCTTAAAAAAATAACTTGCACATCTCCATATCGTGGGGAATGTGATAGTAAAATTTGAATAATTTCCGACTTTAAGTTTTGCACAAAAAAATTAGAGTTGACCTTTAGCGGCCATTTTGAATTTTGGTAGCATCTTTAAAAAATCACTTGCACATCCCCATGTTGCTAGGAATGTGATGTTAAAATTTGAAAAAAAATTGGCCAGACAATTTTTTTGAGTTTTTGCGTCTCCAAAAAATAAAAGTTGATCTGTGGCGGGAATTTTGAATATCAGTAAAAGCTTAAAAAGTCACCTGCACATCTCTATATTGTGGGGAATGTGATTGTAAAATTTGAATAATTGCGCCCACAAAAAATTTTGGAGTTGACCTCTGGCAGCCATTTTGAAATTTGGTAGCATCTTTAAAAAATCACTTGCACATCCCCATGTTGCTAGGAATGTGATGTTACAATTTAAAAAAAAATGGACCGTAATTTTTAAGTTTTTGCGCCCACAAGAAAACGTGACGACGGACGCCGGACAGAATCCTGGCGCGACTAAAATCCCCCTTCCCCTACGGCGGGGGATACAATTTTTTTCTCATATTTGGGATTCTTCATCTGGCGTTATTTTTTATAATTTAATTTATTGTTCAGATAGACTACGAGACCACCGTGGTGGCTACATATTTTTCCTTGAAATATTAATGTATATCCCTCTAGTTGGTATAGAGATGTATCCACTACGTTTGACAGCCAACTCTCTTATAAACATATAGCATTAAATTAATGATTACTTTGTCGAAGGTGTTGCACAAAAATATGTAATTGGTTAAATTTTGCATTCAATGATTGGATATTTAGATTTAGTATGGATAACATGTTTATTTTTCGGATAATATTTTAGTTAGGTTACTGTTGCTATAGTAATGACATTCTTGAATTGGGTTTAGTTCAGCGTCATTTACAATACTTTGATGACCATTGGGATTGATAAGATAAAAAAAGAGTTATTTGCAATGCCTCCAAAATTGGATAAAAATGAGTCGTTATAAAATGAAAGAAATATAGTGAAAGAAATATACATTTACATGCAGTTGTACATGATTGTGGGCGTAAAGCCTAAATTATTTCTTTTGTTTTTTGAATATTGTTACTCTGCGTAATCTGTATTTTGACCATCAAAACATGGTGATAAATCGTTAGGACTAACATAATAAAGAAAGCTATTTGTTCTGTACACAAAACTATGAGGTGCATGCTAAACTATAATAGGCATGCACAATCTTCCAATACATATCAACGTAATGAAGTATTGGAGTAAATATAGACATACCTGTACTATGCTTCTGTATGTGGCAGATGACTTTGCCTAAATAAAATTTGTATTTAAAAGTAGCAAAGGACTAACAATAGGTCTAAGTGGAGTGTCTTTTAGTTTACTTCTTCTTCTTGATGTTCTTCGTGACTTGAGGTTTCCGTCTCTGGTCGTCTTCAGTGTCGGTGGATTGTGTAGGCACATTTACTTCTGTAATGTCATCCTGCATAGCCGGATCCTCACTCTGGGAAACTGCAGAAAAAATCGCAAATCTGCAAAATTAAAAAAATTCTCACATGGGAAAATTGAATAGTGACAAGGTATATATAAAATTATTTATAAAAGAAAGCCAGGTTCTATTGTGGCTCTAATGGCAGAATTTCTTGTCATTTGTGATTTTTTACCGTCTGCAGTTACTGTCTTTTTTGTCATGAATTTATCTCGGATTTGTATTTTCCGCTTTTTTGTCAATGACCTGTTATCAACCCTGAATATCAAGTTTGAAATGAAGCTTATGCAGTTCACATTATGAGGTGAAAATGATATTTAAAAACTTTCCACTAAAATATATCTTGCTTGATCATTAGTGACCGGCATGCTGACTGTGCAATTATTTAATTTCTGGTTTATGAAAAGTCAAAAATAGAGCAATAGCAAACCATATGTATTTTTACAGCAGGATTAGAATTGACCCCTGTGCTGGTAAAACCATATATATTCGGTTTCAAGCGAATTTCAGACAAAATAAAATGTCATTAAAATTTGCAACATATTTTGTGGTAGATGCATCCAGTCAAATAATTCAATTCAGGAGAAGTCTATTTTTCATTAGTGATATTATTTTTCATCCATTTAAAGATGGGAATTGGGAACAGCTCCAAATGAATTAAAAATACTCACAAACAATTCAGCAGTACAAGGGTTAAGAGCAGCTTACAAGTTTTTTTTTCATTGAATGTAATGTTACAATAACCACTGATAATATTTTCATAATATAAAAATAAACAGCATAACATTGAAGTGCATTTTGTCTCTGTACCTTATCATCATCGGGTGCCACCTCATTCCACGAGAATCTATTTGAGCTGCCTACTGCTGCTCTTCCCAGAATAACTGTAAAAATGGGTCACTAATGCTGGATTCTTTAAGAATTTGACCAAGTCCTTCCTGTATGCAAAAAAAGTGAAAACTTACTGTTTACGTGAAACAGATTATTCTTCACACAAGGTCATGATCTATACTACAAAACATTTTGTATGTAGCTTTTAAAAACACATAAAAAAATTGATAATGTAGGAATTTTTCGGTGCCAATACAATCTAGTTTATATAAACATTGCATGAAGTTTAAACTTACTTTAACATCAGATATTTTCTGCTTGGCTCTGTTTTAATTTTGCTCGAACTGTTTTCACCTCGTTGATGAGTTGAGATTTGTTGGCAGATGAGAGAGAAGTGGTAGACATCAATGGCTTGTTGGATTTTACCACAGCAGCCTCCTGGGATGCTCGGCAGGTGGAGCAAATACCTAAATAAAACAAAATTCAATATTAATTGAAAGTTTCAGCCAAATTATAGAGTAGAAATATCTACATCATAGCTTAGGCTTTCTATCTGATGATTGCAATACATGTATTTTTTGTTCAAAAAAACTTTTGAAACACCAGCAGTAATTATAATTTTATATGCTAATGTTTATATGCTATTGATTTGAAGTGTAAACATAACATTTTAGAACATACCTGGTGAACTAACTATTTGCATACATCCGTCACACCAACTTGCATCTTCTAGAGATTTTAAGAGTGGAGAAATCCCAGAGTGTTCCACATACGAGCTTTTTTGAACTGGTTGTCCTGAATCACATAAATTCAAGGTTATTGGATGGAGGTGGGAGTCACTGTCGCACAAAAATGTGTTGTCCGTCATTTGATATTGTGCTACAGGAGTGCTACAATAAAGATTATAATTTACCTTTTCGTGATATTATCGGTGTGAATGTATCGTCAAAAATGACTTTGACAGCCACATCAGATTGTGCATCCACTAGTCCTAAGGCCACATAGTCTGTCTTTGTGCAAAGGATGACCCACGGTGGAATATGCTTCTTAGCAGCATTGGCTATTTCTTTCACAGAGTAGTAAATCACCTTTTCTGGTACCAGAGGTTCACATCGCTTAGCCTACAATAGAATAGGTATTTATACCATAATTTAAAGAGGTTGCATTTTTTAACTTTTTAATAGTACACATAACCCACTGAAATGAGCAGTCAGTTAGTCTCCACATTTCATGCATTTGAAAAACATTTAATACATCTATATAAAAAAATAATGGTCCCGGTACATAAAATTTGCTTAGAAAAAAAGTACTTTATGTTTACTTGAATCGAAATGTGAATTTAAGTGTGTAGTCATTCTCAACAAAATGTACAAAAATATATAGATAATTTTAATTATTCATATATAAAATATTTTATAATTTTAATAACACTAAAATAAATCATGAACAGAAAAAATAATATCAATATAAACAATTTAAGTAATAGCAATAAGTTAATTAAGTAATAGTAATAATACAGTGACATTGTCAATATATCAAGTAAATACAATAGTTTGATAATTACTACTAATTCATGCAGGGCCCAATGTGTGTGTAATAGTAGGCCTATATACATGATATAACTAGGTCTATACAACAGGGCACTGGAAATTGTCAGCGAATTTTTGCCACACATGCTCGTTCCATTTAGGGCTGTGTTGGGTATATATATGTAGGGATGCAGAGGCTGCTATCTGGATTTAAATATGGATGCGCTCATTTAAATAATTTGTCTGTGGACATGATCCCCTGTGCATGTTCTCTTCATTATGCTTGCGCATTCACATTTCAGACTATTTGGCATCCACCTTGCATCCTCTGTGCATCCTTGATAATTGCATGCTCTTTGTATGCTTGGTATTTTGATTTGGGAAAATACTGTGTAATATAAAATATAACTTCAAGCAGTCTTAACAATATTCTCACTGGCTCTTTCCTTGTAACAACATTTGATTTGACGCTCTTTGGCATATTTAATGAAGGTAAGGCTCCACTGACTAGTTTATAACCTTTACCATGTTTACCTGATAAACATGCTCAAGATTTTATTTTTTAAAAGATAATATTTGTAAATCATTAACAATAAAAAGTGGAACCCCTAAAATAACATGTTAAGATCCAACATTAAAATAACATGGTAGGATCACGGCTCGAAATTGGTCACGTCTGATCGTCCGAGACGACCAACAATCTGGGAAGGACGAGCTAATTAAGTTTCAATGAGCTTGTCCTACTGGACGAATGCTCCTGCTTGACAATTACTAGGAAGGACAAGTAATTTTTGTGGGAAGGACTAGTAGATTTTTTAGCCAGTTGTCCGACTGGACAAGTGGGAATTTAGTACAATTTCGAGCCCTGAGGATAACATACCAATAAACACATAATGATAATTATTAAGAATAATTATTTTTTAAAAGATGATATTTGTAAATCATTAACAATAATCATGACAATCCTAAAACCATTGCTCAACTTTCAACAAAAAATGGAAGCACTTAAAATAACACAGGGGCGGATCCAGGATTTGAAAAAGGAGGGGGCGCAGGCGAGTTTTTAGGCATATTTAGGCCAATTTAGGGGACTTTTTAAAGAATTTGGCGCAAAAACAGGTGGGCGAGCGCCCCCCCTCTGGATCCGCGCCTGTAACATGTTAGGATACAACATAGGTAGTGAAAATGTTTGCCTGATAACATAAAATATAACTTCAAGCTGTCTTAACAATATTCTTACTGGCTCTTTCCTTGTAACAACATTTGATTTGACACTCTTTGGCATATTTAATGAAGGTAAGGCTCCACTGACTAGTTTATAACCTTTACCTAATAAACATGATCAAGATATTTTACATAATGATAATTACTAGGATTATTTATTTTTTAAAAGATAATATTTGTAAATCTTTAACAATAATCCTAAAAGCATTGCTCAACTTTCAACAAAAAATGGAAGCACTCACAATAACGTGTTAGGATACAACATAGATATTGAAAATGTTTGTCTGATTTCTATCTTTGGGATATAAACATGATATAAACATAAAGGCAGAGTGAAAAAATAAGGCTTACCATGGAACAAAAGATCAATTTCCAAGAAATGACATGTGCACATATGGTGTGTAACAGCATTGAATTTAGAATCTGCTCTGGAGGCTGCATGAATCAGCTTCTTCCTCCATTCATCCTGTGTTGGGGATATGCCAGCTCTTGGGAATGATACATAACTGACTAGACTAGCAGCACCTGAAGTTACACTTGGTGAATAGTTGTGATCCAGCTGATGTGTGGCCAGACGGCAATCAGGTAGATTTGACTTCTTAGTTTTCTTCTGATAGTTTGTACATCCAGGGATGCAACAATTTTTCCCCATAC
Organism: Flabesymbios commensalis; assembly: GCA_964017125.1. NCBI lineage: Eukaryota > Metazoa > Annelida > Polychaeta > Terebellida > Flabelligeridae > Flabesymbios > Flabesymbios commensalis. Next base: position 105,611,956 of record OZ024904.1, on the reverse strand, counting down.
TTTGTATTGACTGCAAGTACGAGTACATCATAAAAAACACAATTCTTGATACCGTAAACCACCGTATTTACATAATTTTTATCGTAGTATTTCAACCTGCTTTTTGAAGTGGGAATATAAAGTGTAATAAATGAGAATGATTGTGTAAGGTATTTGCATACTTCCCATAGTTTGTATTTTGGCTTTATTAATAGGCTTTCAAATAAAAATGTATGGTGGCAAAATAGCCCCGGCAAATTTGCCACTGTAGCTAATTTTGATCATATTTTGAGAATGAAAACCATTTGTCAGAATCCAAATAAAATTAGTTTGCCATATAAATATTTTCTAATTAAAAATAATATAATTGAGCAGCTAATTGAATGAAAATCAAATCAACTGAACAGTCAATAGACATTACAGACATAAACTTGAATTATTCAGTGAAAAAGTCATTATTTTTCATGAATTTTCTTTATTATTAAAAAGAGTGTCTCAAACCTCGTATGTAAATATTTATATAGTTTTTAGGGGTCAGTTAGTCTAATGGCCAAGTCCGTTTTCATATCAGACCGAAAATGAGGCTCTGGCGGCCATTTTGAAGGGGTGGCAAAATAGCCCCGGAAAGGGGTGGCAAAATAGCCTCGGTTTCTTTGAAGTGCTCAAACAGGCTCAATATTTAAATTTCAATAATTGTTTTTTATGTGATCAGGACCCTTTAAATGTCATAGAAGAAAGATTAGTACGTTAATAAAATTGATAAAGACCATTTCAGAGTTCAAATTTGTAAAATTTAGAAAAAACGCTTAAAAAAAAACACTTCGGTAGAGTCTAAAATATTTTTTTCTGTTGTGAAAATATTATAAAAAACTTTTTAATAGACAAAAAAATGTTCTCTACAATATAGTCTAACCTATGATAATAGTTATTTTTATTAACTTATGATATTTATTGAAAACCAGAGGATTTTCTGAGGGGGTGGCAAAATAGACCTGGGGGTGGCAAAATAGCCCCGGTTTACGGTACTGAAAATATGGATGTACCAGGTAGTTTAAATTGAATAATTAATAATGACTTGAACTGAATCAAATTATAATTAAATTAAATTATTTCTTCCAACTAAAGTAATATGGAAACTACGACTGTTGGTCTATAAATGCATTGGCTAGTTTAAAAATAAAAAATATATGAGTTCAAGTGATGGACTTGAACTAAATTTTAAAAGTGATAGAGATAGATAGATATAGATACATGTTTCATCGACAGTATCAGGCCGACATTCCACAGTGACAGTGACTTGCTTTGAGATCGATGTGGAATATTTTGATAGAAAACTAGCATTAGTTTTCTCCAACATTTTGTGTGAATATTTAACTAATCCAATCATAGTGTTAACAAAAAATATAGTCCTAGAAAGTAATGATCTACAGTGAATTTTACATGTTTTATGAGTTTGTACGTTGTCGCGGACACAGTCTAAAATAGGCTGATATGCCTGGGCCGGCCACTGCTAAGCCTAAGGCGCCGTTTGCCCGGCGGGCGATAAAAAGGTAAATTGTGAATAACCTTGTATTATAAACTAAAAATAATACCTAAACAATCATAAAAATGGAAAAAAAGCAGCTGTGACTTTTAACAAGTTTTGTAGAGCGACGAGGGTCAATTAATATGACTTTTATAGCATTACTAACCGAATGAATAATATATTTCGTTACCTGGTAATCAGCTGATCAGTGCAGTGTTTACAAAATCGTATTTTCCCATGCCCCCCCGCTGAGGGCGCTGCTCGATACATAACATGACTGCGCCGTCTCCATATGAAATCGGCCGAGTGCGCGATCCCGTTAGACTACAGAATCAATGCTCATACAGTGAGTTACCCTAGAGGATCATGGGAGCAAATAACACAAACAAACAGCCAGGAGCACATGGCCCTTTGTTTATTATTTACATGGATGACGGGAGAAAATAAACATTGTGATTATTATTTAACCAAACCATCTATGCGCGAACAAAGATCGGATATATGTCCATCTGGAAGTATTTTTTCATGTGAAAAAAAATCTTTTTTTTTCCTATGTCAGTATTAATCCTTTAAGTAGTCTCGCAAAAGTTTTAATCCAGTAAAACTATGATAGAAAAAAAGAGGAGAGATGAAATTTGGGGAATTGCATCTTGAGCCCCACTTGAGCAACATACTAGAACTCAGAACAGTTTATTTGACCTCTTATAAAAAAAATAAGGGTTATATTATAATAAATATATATATGATGAAAGCACAATATAAGTGTATGTTATATAAAATATAAATACGTAGACCTACTACAGTTGACATAAGATAAATATTTTTATGAGTATAATATACTGTAGTCATTGAGTTAAATGCATACATAGACGCATATATATGTCCGTATATACATATATGTATATATATACAGAGACACACATACGCACACGTAAACACTTGACTAGTTTAATAGATATAAACTTAAAATAATAATCACATACATATCTGTGCTTGCCCAGGAGACCCACACTAAGGCAACATTGCCGCTGTCCTATGAGCCACCATCAACATTTTGTGATAATTTTGTTTCGATAGATATTCAGATATATGCAGAATAACAGTTACTAATAATTATTAAAATAACGTTTGTAAATATGAACATTTAATGAGGCAATTGTAAAAAATGTTCTTGATCTCAGTAAATATCATTACGACATACATGATAACATTTTGTTATGTTGCACAAAGGATCATATAGCGATAGCAAATGTGTCTTTAAATACAATGAGAATCCATTGATAGAGTGTGTATGTATTTTGTTTACTCAAAGAGGTATCTGATAATCACTTCGTTGATGATTTGTCCGATAAGTGAAGAGTTTATTGTGCTATAACAATAGATGTTGCTTATTGGAGAATACCAGTCACCATAATTGAAATATGCTGGAAGATTACCGTTTATTAATTTGCAGCAGAATTTAAGTTTTTGATATTAAAAAATATCATTTATCTTTAGCAATTTTCAATGTTTCAAATATTGGTTCAGTATGTGCATTGTACTTGCTTAAAGTAATTGACCTAACAGCTTTTATCTGAATTTTCAATATCCAATCTGAATTAAATTCCATTGTAAGAATCCCATAGCTCAAATGTGGCATTATTAGAGTGTTATAGATAGTCAGTAGTACATTGTGTGGTATATAATTATTTATTCTATTTATGACGCCTACTGTTCAAGAATTTTGTTTGCAATTAAATTTATGTGTTCTTTCCATGTTTAATGTTTATCTATTGTAATACCTAAAAAAATAAAAGAATCCGAACATTCCAGTTTGATACTGTTTATATGTAGATTTTGAATTCGTACATTTCACCCAGGCATGTAGAATAACATAAATTTTAATTTATTTACATTAACTTGTTAAGTTTTAACCATTCATTAATTTTTGCAAGCTCTAATAATGTTGTCACTTACAGTGTTTTCACCATGGCTGTTAAAGACACTCAACGTACTCATCAATGTTGCGTCGTCAGCATAAAAAATTGATTTAAATATGTCACATGCATTTGATAAATCATTTGTATATATGATAAATAACAAAGGGCCTAGGATTGAGCCTTGGGGAACACCCCTGGTTATGTTTGCCAGGGAGGATTTAACGCCATTAAATTCTACACATTTCTTACTTTGAGATAGATAACTTTTTAGCAGAACTAGACAGATGCCTCTGATTCCAGGGTGTCGAAAGCTTTAGACAGATCTAAATATACATTTATAGGAGTTTCATTGATATCAATGATTTTAATTACTCTGTCAATAACTTCAGCTGCAGCTAACTTAGTTGAATGTTTTTTCCCTCAAACCGTATTGGCTACCGTAGTATAAGTTATTTTTATTTAGAAAATCATGCATTTGGTTAAAAAAAACTTTTTTGGAAAATTTTGGCATTTGGAAAATTAGATTTTGGAACTTGCAGGTAGGAGAGATATTAGTCTGTAATTGCCCAGTACAGATCGGTCGTTTTATAAAGTGGAATCACTTTTGCAGTTTTAAATTTATCAGGGAACATTCCTGATTTCAATGATTGACTTATTATTATTGTAAGCGGTTTTGTTAGAATGTGTTTTATTTGCATTACTTGTTTAGCAAAGATTTATAGTTGACCATGTACCCTTTATGTTGTTTTTGTACTTATCAAAAAATGTGTGATAATACATTTGTTTAGCCGCAATTATACTTTGTTTTACTAATTTATTGTATGTTTTAAAATTAGTTTTTAAGACATGAAACTCTGGTGAATTTTTATCCGACTGTTGTAATTAATTATTTGTAAAAATTACCCTTACATTTTACATGATTATGTTTATTGAATTTTACTGTTTTCGTTAGAAAATGTTTGGTTTGGCCAACTTGTTATAATGGTATCGATGATGGTGTAGTTTTTGTTAGGATTCAATTTAGTGTCGTGATCTAATCTACCGGAGATGTTTATATTCACTAGTTCTTGTAAATGTGTGATGGCGTCCGTGTCATGTTTCCTAATTTCACTAGTTTTGGTGTTGATGGTTTAAGAAATCCCAGATCAATGGTCATAAAACATGGTTGATGATCTGATATATGTTTAGTTAATATTCCTGATGTAACATTTTTTGTTTCCCGGGATAGTTTGCACACAAATTTGTCAATGAAAGCACCTCTGCTTTCCGATAGTCTTGTCGAAAGTGCTATTTTGGGGGAAAAAAATGGACATGTTATCATATAAAAAAATCACTGATTTTCTGTTTTGTTTTTATATTTAATAGGTTTATATTATAATCACCAGCCAGTATAACCTCACAGATGAGATTATTTAATTGTGATAATATTAGGTTCAATTCATTGTTAAATAATGAGTAATTATCATTGAATTCACAAGGAGGTCTATAAATGTTTCCTAATATTAACTTGTATGTGCAGTTTCTTCTGGTTATTTTTAACAAGAGGACTGAAGTCCTATATCATCCCCCGCCATATATTAGGTTAGACTTTTTGCGGGCACAAATATTTAAAAAGTCGATTTGTGGTGGCCATTTTAAATTTCAGTAAAATCACATGCACATTTCCAGATGGTGGGTAGTGTGATTGTACAATGTGAATTATTACTGATTTCAATTTTTCAGTTTTTGCGCCCACAAAAAATTTGAAGTTTATCCATGGCAGCCTTTTTGAATTTCAGTAAAACCTTAAAAAAATAACTTGCACATCTCCATATCGTGGGAAATGTGATAGTAAAATTTGAATAATTTCCGACTTTAAGTTTTGCACAAAAAAATTAGAGTTGACCTTTAGCGGCCATTTTGAATTTTGGTAGCATCTTTAAAAAATCACTTGCACATCCCCATGTTGCTAGGAATGTGATGTTAAAATTTGAAAAAAAATTGGCCAGACAATTTTTTTGAGTTTTTGCGTCTCCATAAAAATAAAAGTTGATCTGCGGCGGGAATTTTGAATATCAGTAAAAGCTTAAAAAAGTCACCTGCACATCTCCATATCGTGGGGAATGTGATTGTAAAATTTGAATAATTGCGCCCACAAAAAATTTTGGAGTTGACCTCTGGCAGCCATTTTGAAATTTGGTAGCATCTTTAAAAAATCACTTGCACATCCCCATGTTGCTAGCAATGTGATGTTAAAATTTCAAAAAAAAATTGGAGTTGACCTCTGGTGGCCATTTTGAATTTTGGTAGCATCTTTAAAAAATCACTTGCACATCCCCATGTTGCTAGGAATGTGATGTTAAAATTTTAAAAAAAATTGGACAGACGATTTTTTTGAGTTTTTACGTCTCCAAAAAATAAAAGTTGATCTGTGGCGGGAATTTTGAATATCAGTAAAAGCTTAAAAAGTCACCTGCACATCTCTATATTGTGGGGAATGTGATTGTAAAATTTGAATAATTGCGCCCACAAAAAATTTTGGAGTTGACCTCTGGCAGCCATTTTGAAATTTGGTAGCATCTTTAAACAAGAGCACACTCGATAATAGCCCGCCGCCGAATTATGATAAAGAAAGTAAAGTCGAATGTCATCACGTAAATAACAACGCAAGATATAAATGGTATGTTAAACTAGCCGCTTTTCAAGTTATCGCGCCCACAAGGTCAAATTATGGACGTAAAATAAATGTGAAAAATCGCAATAAGTCGACCATTTTGATTTTTTTACCGGCCATTATTGAGCTTGTCCAAGAACTGCTTATTAGTAACATGCATAACAAACTTGAAGAGGATACTTGTGAAAATGTTGAAGTTATCGTGCCTACAAGGTCAAATTATTGACGTAAAATGAGAAAAATCGCAATAAATCGGCCATTTTGAATTTTTTTTCAGCCATTATTGAACTTGTCCAAGAACTACTTATTAGTAGCATGCATAACAAATTTGAAGAGGATATGTGAAAAACTTTTCAAGTTATCGCGCCCACAAGGTCAAATTATTGACGTAAAATGAGAAAAATCACAATAAATCGGCCATTTTTTTTTTTTTTCCAGCCATTATTGAACTTGTCCAAGAACTACTTATAAGTAACATACATAACAAATTTAAAGAGAATATGTGAAAAACTTTTCAAGTTATCGCGCCCACAGGGTCAAATTATTGACGTAAAATGAGAAAAATCGCAATAAATCGGCCATTTTTTTTTTTTTTTCGGCCATTATTGAACTTGTCCAAGAACTACTTATTAGTAACATGCATAACCAATTTGAAGAGGATATGTGAAAAACTTATCGCGCCCACAAGGTCAAATTATTGACGTAAAATGTGAAAAATCGCAATAAATCGGCCATTTTTTTTTTTTTTTTGGCCATTATTGAACTTGTCCGAGAACTGGTCATTAGTAACATGCATAACAAATTTGAAAAGGATATGTGGACAACTTTTCAAGTTATCGCGCCCACAAGGTCAAATTATTGACGTAAAAGGTGAAAAATCGCAATAAGTCGGCCATTTTGAATTTTTTTTCAGCCATTATTGAACTTGTCCGAGAAGTGGTCATTAGTAAAATGCAAAACAAATTTGGGAAGGAAACATGAAAAACTTTTCAAGTTATCGCGCCCACAAGTAAATGTTAACGCCGACGCCGACGCCGACGCCGACGCCGACGACGCCGAACTTCAATTGCAATAGCCCACCTTTTTTAATTAAAATTAAAAGGCGGGCTAAAAATCACTTGCACATCCCCATGTTGCTAGGAATGTGATGTTAAAATTTCAAAAAAAAATTGGAGTTGACCTCTGGTGGCCATTTTGAATTTTGGTAGCATCTTTAAAAAATCACTTGCACATCCCCATGTTGCTAGGAATGTGATGTTAAAATTTGAAAAAAAATTGGACAGACGATTTTTTTGAGTTTTTGCGTCTCCAAAAAATAAAAGTTGATCTGTGGCGGGAATTTTGAATATCAGTAAAAGCTTAAAAAGTCACATGCACATCTCTATATTGTGGGGAATGTGATTGTAAAATTTGAATAATTGCGCCCACAAAAAATTTTGAAGTTGACCTCTGGCAGCCATTTTGAAATTTAGTAGCATCTTTAAAAAATCACTTGCACATCCCCATGTTGCTAGGAATGTGATGTTACAATTTAAAAAAAAATGGACCGTAATTTTTAAGTTTTTGCGCCCACAAGAAAACGTGACGACAGACGCCGGACAGAATCCTGGTGCGACTAAAATCCCCCTTCCCCTACGGCAGGGGATACAATTTTTTTCTCATATTTGAGATTCTTCATCTGGCGTTATTTTTTATAATTTAATTTATTGTTCAGATAGATTACGAGACCACCGTGTTGGCTACATATTTTTCCTTGAAATATTAATGTATATCCCTCTAGTTGGTATAGAGATGTATCCACTACGTTTGACAGCCAACTCTCTTATAAACATATAGCATTAAATTAATGATTACTTTGTCGAAGGTGTGTCTTTTTTGTCATGAATTTATCTCGGATTTGTATTTTCCGCTTTTTTGTCAATGACCTGTTATCAACCCTGAATATCAAGTTTGAAATGAAGCTTATGCAGTTCACATTATGAGGTGAAAATGATATTTAAAAACTTTCCACTAAAATATATCTTGCTTGATCATTAGTGACCGGCATGTTGACTGTGCAATTATTTAATTTCTGGTTTATGAAAAGTCAAAAATAGAGCAATAGCAAACCATATGTATTTTTACAGCAGGATTAGAATTGACCCCTGTGCTGGTAAAACCATATATATTCGGTTTCAAGCGAATTTCAGACAAAATAAAATGTCATTAAAATTTGCAACATATTTTGTGGTAGATGCATCCAGTCAAATAATTCAATTCAGGAGAAGTCTATTTTTCATTAGTGATATTATTTTTCATCCATTTAAAGATGGGAATTAGGAACAGCTCCAAATGAATTAAAAATACTCACAAACAATTCAGCAGTACAAGGGTTAAGAGCAGCTTACAAGTTTTTTTTTCATTGAATGTAATGTTACAATAACCACTGATAATATTTTCATAATATAAAAATAAACAGCATAACATTGAAGTGCATTTTGTCTCTGTACCTTATCATCATCGGGTGCCACCTCATTCCACGAGAATCTATTTGAGCTGCCTTCTGCTGCTCTTCCCAGAATAACTGTAAAAATGGGTCACTAATGCTGGATTCTTTAAGATTTTGACCAAGTCCTTCCTGTATGCAAAAAAAGTGAAAACTTACTGTTTACGTGAAACAGATTATTCTTCACACAAGGTCATGATCTATACTACAAAACATTTTGTATGTAGCTTTTAAAAACACATAAAAAAATTGATAATGTAGGAATTTTTCGGTGCCAATACAATCTAGTTTATATAAACATTGCATGAAGTTTAAACTTACTTTAACATCAGATATTTTCTGCTTGGCTCTGTTTTAATTTTGCTCGAACTGTTTTCACCTCGTTGATGAGTTGAGATTTGTTGGCAGATGAGAGAGAAGTGGTAGACATCAATGGCTTGTTGGATTTTACCACAGCAGCCTCCTGGGATGCTCGGCAGGTGGAGCAAATACCTAAATAAAACAAAATTCAATATTAATTGAAAGTTTCAGCCAAATTATAGAGTAGAAATATCTACATCATAGCTTAGGCTTTCTATCTGATGATTGCAATACATGTATTTTTTGTTCAAAAAAATTTTTGAAACACCAGCAGTAATTATAATTTTATATGCTAATGTTTATATGCTATTGATTTGAAGTGTAAACATAACATTTTAGAACATACCTGGTGAACTAACTATTTGCATACATCCGTCACACCAACTTGCATCTTCTAGAGATTTTAAGAGTGGAGAAATCCCAGAGTGTTCCACATACGAGCTTTTTTGAACTGGTTGTCCTGAATCACATAAATTCAAGGTTATTGGATGGAGGTGGGAGTCACTGTCGCACAAAAATGTGTTGTCCGTCATTTGATATTGTGCTACAGGAGTGCTACAATAAAGATTATAATTTACCTTTTCGTGATATTATCGGTGTGAATGTATCGTCAAAAATGACTTTGACAGCCACATCAGATTGTGCATCCACTAGTCCTAAGGCCACATAGTCTGTCTTTGTGCAAAGGATGACCCACGGTGGAATATGCTTCTTAGCAGCATTGGCTATTTCTTTCACAGAGTAGTACATCACCTTTTCTGGTACCAGAGGTTCACATCGCTTAGCCTACAATAGAATAGGTATTTATACCATAATTTAAAGAGGTTGCATTTTTTAACTTTTTAATAGTACACATAACCCACTGAAATGAGCAGTCAGTTAGTCTCCACATTTCATGCATTTGAAAAACATTTAATACATCTATATAAAAAAATAATGGTCCCGGTACATAAAATTTGCTTAGAAAAAAAGTACTTAATGTTTACTTGAATCGAAATGTGAATTTAAGTGTGTAGTCATTCTCAACAAAATGTACAAAAATATATAGATAATTTTAATTATTCATATATAAAATATTTTATAATTTTAATAACACTAAAATAAATCATGAACAGAAAAAATAATATCAATTTAAACAATTTAAGTAATAGCAATAAGTTAATTAAGTAATAGTAATAATACAGTGACATTGTCAATATATCAAGTAAATACAATAGTTTGATAATTACTACTAATTCATGCAGGGCCCAATGTGTGTGTAATAGTAGGCCTATATACATGATATAACTAGGTCTATACAACAGGGCACTGGAAATTGTCAGCGAATTTTTGCCACACATGCTCGTTTCATTTAGGGCTGTGTTGGGTATATATATGTAGGGATGCAGAGGCTGCTATCTGGATTTAAATATGGATGCGCTCATTTAAATAATTTGCCTGTGGACATGATCCCCTGTGCATGTTCTCTTCATTATGCTTGCGCATTCACATTTCAGACTATTTGGCATCCACCTTGCATCCTCTGTGCATCCTTGATAATTGCATGCTCTTTGTATGCTTGGTATTTTGATTTGGGAAAATACTGTGTAATATAAAATATAACTTCAAGCAGTCTTAACAATATTCTCACTGGCTCTTTCCTTGTAACAACATTTGATTTGACGCTCTTTGGCATATTTAATGAAGGTAAGGCTCCACTGACTAGTTTATAACCTTTACCATGTTTACCTGATAAACATGCTCAAGATTTTATTTTTTAAAAGATAATATTTGTAAATCATTAACAATAAAAAGTGGAACCCCTAAAATAACATGTTAAGATCCAACATTAAAATAACATGTTAGGATCACGGCTCGAAATTGGTCACGTCTGATCGTCCGAGACGACCAACAATCTGGGAAGGACGAGCTAATTAAGTTTCAATGAGCTTGTCCTACTGGACAAATGCTCCTGCTTGACAATTACTAGGAAGGACAAGTAATATTTGTGGGAAGGACTAGTAGATTTTTTAGCCAGTTGTCCGACTGGACAAGTGGGAATTTAGTACAATTTCAAGCCCTGAGGATAACATACCAATAAACACATAATGATAATTATTAAGATTAATTATTTTTTAAAAGATGATATTTGTAAATCATTAACAATAATCATGACAATCCTAAAACCATTGCTCAACTTTCAACAAAAAATGGAAGCACTTAAAATAAAACAGGGGCGGATCCAGGATTTGAAAAAGGAGGGGGCGCAGGCGAGTTTTTAGGCATATTTAGGCCAATTTAGGGGACTTTTTAAAGAATTTGGCGCAAAAACAGGTGGGCGTGCGCCCCCCCTCTGGATCCGCGCCTGTAACATGTTAGGATACAACATAGGTAGTGAAAATGTTTGCCTGATAACATAAAATATAACTTCAAGCTGTCTTAACAATATTCTTACTGGCTCTTTCCTTGTAACAACATTTGATTTGACACTCTTTGGCATATTTAATGAAGGTAAGGCTCCACTGACTAGTTTATAACCTTTACCTAATAAACATGATCAAGATATTTTACATAATGATAATTACTAGGATTATTTATTTTTTAAAAGATAATATTTGTAAATCTTTAACAATAATCCTAAAAGCATTGCTCAACTTTCAACAAAAAATGGAAGCACTCACAATAACGTGTTAGGATACAACATAGATATTGAAAATGTTTGTCTGATTTCTATCTTTGGGATATAAACATGATATAAACATAAAGGCAGAGTGAAAAAATAAGGCTTACCATGGAACAAAAGATCAATTTCCAAGAAATGACATGTGCACATATGGTGTGTAACAGCATTGAATTTAGAATCTGCTCTGGAGGCTGCATGAATCAGCTTCTTCCTCCATTCATCCTGTGTTGGGGATATGCCAGCTCTTGGGAATGATACATAACTGACTAGACTAGCAGCACCTGAAGTTACACTTGGTGAATAGTTGTGATCCAGCTGATGTGTGGCCAGACGGCAATCAGGTAGATTTGACTTCTTAGTTTTCTTCTGATAGTTTGTACATCCAGGGATGCAACAATTTTTCCCCATACTTTGTATTGACTGCAAGTACGAGTACATCATAAAAAACACAATTCTTGATACCGTAAACCACCCTATTTACATAATTTTTATCGTAGTATTTCAACCTGCTTTTTGAAGTGGGAATATAAAGTGTAATAAATGAGAATGATTGTGTAAGGTATTTGCATACTTCGCATAGTTTGTATTTTGGCTTTATTAATAGGCTTTCAAATAAAAATGTATGGTGGCAAAATAGCCCCGGCAAATTTGCCAATGTAGCTAATTTTGATCATATTTTGAGAATGAAAACCATTTGTCAGAATCCAAATAAAATTATTTTGCCATATAAATATTTTTTAATTAAAAATAATATAATTGAGCAGCTAATTGAATGAAAATCAAATCAACTGAACAGTCAATAGACATTACAGACATAAACTTGAATTATTCAGTGAAAAAGTCATTATTTTTCATGAATTTTCTTTATTATTAAAAAGAGTGTCTCAAACCTCGTATGTAAATATTTATATAGTTTTTAGGGGTCAGTTAGTCTAATGAAGGGGTGGCAAAATAGCCCCGGAAAGGGGTGGCAAAATAGCCTCGGTTTCTTTGAAGTGCTCAAACAGGCTCAATATTTAAATTTCAATAATTGTTTTTCATGTGATCAGGACCCTTTAAATGTCATAGAAGAAAGATTAGTACGTTAATAAAATTGATAAAGACCATTTCAGAGTTCAAATTTGTAAAATTTAGAAAAAACGCTTAAAAAAAAACACTTCGGTAGAGTCTAAAATATTTTTTTCTGTTGTGAAAATATTATAAAAAACTTTTTAATAGACAAAAAAATGTTCTCTACAATATAGTCTAACCTATGATAATAGTTATTTTTATTAACTTATGATATTTATTGAAAACCAGAGGATTTTCTGAGGGGGTGGCAAAATAGACCTGGGGGTGGCAAAATAGCCCCGGTTTACAGTACTGAAAATATGGATGTACCAGGTAGTTTAAATTGAATAATTAATAATGACTTGAACTGAATCAAATTATAATTAAATCAAATTATTTCTTCCAACTAAAGTAATATGGAAACTACGACTGTTGGTCTATAAATGCATTGGCTAGTTTAAAAATAAAAAATATATGAGTTCAAGTGATGGACTTGAACTAAATTTTAAAAGTGATAGAGATAGATAGATATAGATACATGTTTCATCGACAGTATCAGGCCGACATTCCACAGTGACAGTGACTTGCTTTGAGATCGATGTGGAATATTTTGATAGAAAACTAGCATTAGTTTTCTCCAACATTTTGTGTGAATATTTAACTAATCCAATCATAGTGTTAACAAAAAATATAGTCCTAGAAAGTAATGATCTACAGTGAATTTTACATGTTTTATGAGTTTGTACGTTGTCGCGGACACAGTTTAAAATAGGCTGATATGCCTGGGCCGGCCACTGCTAAGCCTAAGGCGCCGTTTGCCCGGCGGGCGATAAAAAGGTAAATTGTGAATAACCTTGTATTATAAACTAAAAATAATACCTAAACAATCATAAAAATGGAAAAAAAGCAGCTGTGACTTTTAACAAGTTTTGTAGAGCGACGAGGGTCAATTAATATGACTTTTATAGCATTACTAACCGAATGAATAATATATTTCGTTACCTGGTAATCAGCTGATCAGTGCAGTGTTTACAAAATCGTATTTTCCCATGCCCCCCCGCTGAGGGCGCTGCTCGATACATAACATGACTGCGCCGTCTCCATATGAAATCGGCCGAGTGCGCGATCCCGTTAGACTACAGAATCAATGCTCATACAGTGAGTTACCCTAGAGGATCATGGGAGCAAATAACACAAACAAACAGCCAGGAGCACATGGCCCTTTGTTTATTATTTACATGGATGACGGGAGAAAATAAACATTGTGATTATTATTTAACCAAACCATCTATGCGCGAACAAAGATCGGATATATGTCCATCTGGAAGTATTTTTTCATGTGAAAAAAAATCTTTTTTTTTCCTATGTCAGTATTAATCCTTTAAGTAGTCTCGCAAAAGTTTTAATCCAGTAAAACTATGATAGAAAAAAAGAGGAGAGATGAAATTTGGGGAATTGCATCTTGAGCCCCACTTGAGCAACATACTAGAACTCAGAACAGTTTATTTGACCTCTTATAAAAAAAATAAGGGTTATATTATAATAAATATATATATGATGAAAGCACAATATAAGTGTATGTTATATAAAATATAAATACGTAGACCTACTACAGTTGACATAAGATAAATATTTTTATGAGTATAATATACTGTAGTCATTGAGTTAAATGCATACATAGACGCATATATATGTCCGTATATACATATATGTATATATATACAGAGACACACATACGCACACGTAAACACTTGACTAGTTTAATAGATATAAACTTAAAATAATAATCACATACATATCTGTGCTTGCCCAGGAGACCCACACTAAGGCAACATTGCCGCTGTCCTATGAGCCACCATCAACATTTTGTGATAATTTTGTTTCGATAGATATTCAGATATATGCAGAATAACAGTTACTAATAATTATTAAAATAACGTTTGTAAATATGAACATTTAATGAGGCAATTGTAAAAAATGTTCTTGATCTCAGTAAATATCATTACGACATACATGATAACATTTTGTTATGTTGCACAAAGGATCATATAGCGATAGCAAATGTGTCTTTAAATACAATGAGAATCCATTGATAGAGTGTGTATGTATTTTGTTTACTCAAAGAGGTATCTGATAATCACTTCGTTGATGATTTGTCCGATAAGTGAAGAGTTTATTTTGACGTCTTGTGCTATAACAATAGATGTTGCTTATTGGAGAATACCAGTCACCATAATTGAAATATGCTGGAAGATTACCGTTTATTAATTTGCAGCAGAATTTAAGTTTTTGATATTAAAAAATATCATTTATCTTTAGTAATTTTCAATGTTTTAAATATTGGTTCAGTATGTGCATTGTACTTGCTTAAAGTAATTGACCTAACAGCTTTTTTCTGAATTTTCAATATCCAATCTGAATTAAATTCCATTGTAAGAATCCCATAGCTCAAATGTGGCATTATTAGAGTGTTATAGATAGTCAGTAGTACATTGTGTGGTATATAATTATTTATTCTATTTATGACGCCTACTGTTCAAGAAATTTTGTTTGCAATTAAATTTATGTGTTCTTTCCATGTTTAATGTTTATCTATTGTAATACCTAGAAAAATAAAAGAATCCGAGCATTCCAGTTTGATACTGTTTATATGTAGATTTTGAATTCGTACATTTCACCCAGGCATGTAGAATAACATAAATTTTAATTTATTTACATTAACTTGTTAAGTTTTAACCATTCATTAATTTTTGCAAGCTCCATTAATGTTGTCACTTACAGTGTTTTCACCATGGCTGTTAAAGACACTCAACGTACTCATCAATGTTGCGTCGTCAGCATAAAAAATTGATTTAAATATGTCACATGCATTTGATAAATCATTTGTATATATGATAAATACCAAAGGGCCTAGGATTGAGCCTTGCGGAACACCCCTGGTTATGTTTGCCAGGGCGGATTTAACGCCATTAAATTCTACACATTTCTTACTTTGAGATAGATAACTTTTTAGCAGAACTAGACAGATGCCTCTGATTCCAGGGTGTCGAAAGCTTTAGACAGATCTAAATATACATTTATAGGAGTTTCATTGATATCAATGATTTTAAATACTCTGTCAAAAACTTCAGCTGCAGCTAACTTAGTTGAATGTTTTTTCCCTGAAACCGTATTGGCTACCGTAGTATAAGTTATTTTTATTTAGAAAATCATGCATTTGGTTAAAAAAAACTTTTTTGGAAAATTTTGGAATTTGGAAAATTAGATTTTGGAACTTGCAGGTAGGAGAGATATTAGTCTGTAATTGCCCAGTACAGATCGGTCGTTTTATAAAGTGGAATCACTTTTGCAGTTTTAAATTTATCAGGGAACATTCCTGATTTCAATGATTGACTTATTATTATTGTAAGCGGTTTTGTTAGAATGTGTTTTATTTGCATTACTTGTTTAGCAAAGATTTATAGTTGACCGGGTACCCTTTATGTTGTTTTTGTACTTATCAAAAAATGTGTGATAATACATTTGTTTAGCCGCAATTATACTTTGTTTTACTAATTTATTGTATGTTTTAAAATTAGTTTTTAAGACATGAAACTCTGGTGAATTTTTATCCGACTGTTGTAATTAATTATTTGTAAAAATTACCCTTACATTTTACATGATTATGTTTATTGAATTTTACTGTTTTCGTTAGAAAATGTTTGGTTTGGCCAACTTGTTATAATGGTATCGATGATGGTGTAGTTTTTGTTAGGATTCAATTTAGTGTCGTGATCTAATCTACCGGAGATGTTTATATTCACTAGTTCTTGTAAATGTGTGATGGCGTCCGTGTCATGTTTCCTAATTTCACTAGTTTTGGTGTTGATGGTTTAAGAAATCCCAGATCAATGGTCATAAAACATGGTTGATGATCTGATATATGTTTAGTTAATATTCCTGATGTAACATTTTTTGTTTCCCGGGATAGTTTGCACACAAATTTGTCAATGAAAGCACCTCTGCTTTCCGATAGTCTTGTCGAAAGTGCTATTTTTGGGGAAAAAAATGGACATGTTATCATATAAAAAAATCACTGATTTTCTGTTTTGTTTTTATATTTAATAGGTTTATATTATAATCACCAGCCAGTATAACCTCACAGATGAGATTATTTAATTGTGATAATATTAGGTTCAATTCATTGTTAAATAATGAGTAATTATCATTGAATTCACAAGGAGGTCTATAAATGTTTCCTAATATTAACTTGTATGTGCAGTTTCTTCTGGTTATTTTTAACAAGAGGACTGAAGTCCTATATCATCCCCCGCCATATATTAGGTTAGACTTTTTGCGGGCACAAATATTTAAAAAGTCGATTTGTGGTGGCCATTTTAAATTTCAGTAAAATCACATGCACATTTCCAGACGGTGGGTAGTGTGATTGTACAATGTGAATTATTACTGATTTCAATTTTTCAGTTTTTGCGCCCACAAAAAATTTGAAGTTTATCCATGGCAGCCTTTTTGAATTTCAGTAAAACCTTAAAAAAATAACTTGCACATCTCCATATCGTGGGGAATGTGATAGTAAAATTTGAATAATTTCCGACTTTAAGTTTTGCACAAAAAAATTAGAGTTGACCTTTAGCGGCCATTTTGAATTTTGGTAGCATCTTTAAAAAATCACTTGCACATCCCCATGTTGCTAGGAATGTGATGTTAAAATTTGAAAAAAAATTGGCCAGACAATTTTTTTGAGTTTTTGCGTCTCCATAAAAATAAAAGTTGATCTGGGGCGGGAATTTTGAATATCAGTAAAAGCTTAAAAAAGTCACCTGCACATCTCCATATCGTGGGGAATGTGATTGTAAAATTTGAATAATTGCGCCCACAAAAAATTTTGGAGTTGACCTCTGGCAGCCATTTTGAAATTTGGTAGCATCTTTAAAAAATCACTTGCACATCCCCATGTTGCTAGGAATGTGATGTTAAAATTTCAAAAAAAAATTGGAGTTGACCTCTGGTGGCCATTTTGAATTTTGGTAGCATCTTTAAAAAATCACTTGCACATCCCCATGTTGCTAGGAATGTGATGTTAAAATTTGAAAAAAAATTGGACAGACGATTTTTTTGAGTTTTTGCGTCTCCAAAAAATAAAAGTTGATCTGTGGCGGGAATTTTGAATATCAGTAAAAGCTTAAAAAGTCACCTGCACATCTCTATATTGTGGGGAATGTGATTGTAAAATTTGAATAATTGCGCCCACAAAAAATTTTGGAGTTGACCTCTGGCAGCCATTTTGAAATTTGGTAGCATCTTTAAAAAATCACTTGCACATCCCCATGTTGCTAGGAATGTGATGTTAAAATTTCAAAAAAAAATTGGAGTTGACCTCTGGTGGCCATTTTGAATTTTGGTAGCATCTTTAAAAAATCACTTGCACATCCCCATGTTGCTAGGAATGTGATGTTAAAATTTGAAAAAAAATTGGACAGACAATTTTTTTGAGTTTTTGCGTCTCCAAAAAATAAAAGTTGATCTGTGGCGGGAATTTTGAATATCAGTAAAAGCTTAAAAAGTCACATGCACATCTCTATATTGTGGGGAATGTGATTGTAAAATTTGAATAATTGCGCCCACAAAAAATTTTGAAGTTGACCTCTGGCAGCCATTTTGAAATTTGGTAGCATCTTTAAAAAATCACTTGCACATCCCCATGTTGCTAGGAATGTGATGTTACAATTTAAAAAAAAATGGACCGTAATTTTTAAGTTTTTGCGCCCACAAGAAAACGTGACGACGGACGCCGGACAGAATCCTGGCGCGACTAAAATCCCCCTTCCCCTACGGCAGGGGATACAATTTTTTTCTCATATTTGAGATTCTTCATCTGGCGTTATTTTTTATAATTTAATTTATTGTTCAGATAGATTACGAGACCACCGTGTTGGCTACATATTTTTCCTTGAAATATTAATGTATATCCCTCTAGTTGGTATAGAGATGTATCCACTACGTTTGACAGCCAACTCTCTTATAAACATATAGCATTAAATTAATGATTACTTTGTCGAAGGTGTTGCACAAAAATATGTAATTGGTTAAATTTAGCATTCAATGATTGGATATTTAGATTTAGTATGGATAGCATGTTTATTTTTCAAATAATATTTTAGTTAGGTTACTGTTGCTATAATAATGACATTCTTGAATTGGGTTTAGTTCAGCGTCATTTACAATACTTTGATGACCATTGGGATTGATAAAATAAAAAAATGAGTTATTTGTAATGCCTCCAAAATTGGATAAAAATGAGTCGTTATAAAATGAAAGAAATATAGTGAAAGAAATATACATTTACATGCAGTTGTACATGATTGTGGGCGTAAAGCCTAAATTATTTCTTTTGTTTTTTGAATATTGTTACTCTGCGTAATCTGTATTTTGACCATCAAAACATGGTGATAAATCGTTAGGACTAACATAATAAAGAAAGCTATTTGTTCTGTACACAAAACTATGAGGTGCATGCTAAACTATAATAGGCATGCACAATCTTCCAATACATATCAACGTAATGAAGTATTGGAGTAAATATAGACATACCTGTACTATGCTTCTGTATGTGGCAGATGACTTTGCCTAAATAAAATTTGTATTTAAAAGTAGCAAAGGACTAACAATAGGTCTAAGTGGAGTGTCTTTTAGTTTACTTCTTCTTCTTGATGTTCTTCGTGACTTGAGGTTTCCGTCTCTGGTCGTCTTCAGTGTCGGTGGATTGTGTAGGCACATTTACTTCTGTAATGTCATCCTGCATAGCCGGATCCTCACTCTGGGAAACTGCAGAAAAAATCGCAAATCTGCAAAATTAAAAAAATTCTCACATGGGAAAATTGAATAGTGACAAGGTATATATAAAATTATTTATAAAAGAAAGCCAGGTTCTATTGTGGCTCTAATGGCAGAATTTCTTGTCATTTGTGATTTTTTACCGTCTGCAGTTACTGTCTTTTTTGTCATGAATTTATCTCGGATTTGTATTTTCCGCTTTTTTGTCAATGACCTGTTATCAACCCTGAATATCAAGTTTGAAATGAAGCTTATGCAGTTCACATTATGAGGTGAAAATGATATTTAAAAACTTTCCACTAAAATATATCTTGCTTGATCATTAGTGACCGGCATGTTGACTGTGCAATTATTTAATTTCTGGTTTATGAAAAGTCAAAAATAGAGCAATAGCAAACCATATGTATTTTTACAGCAGGATTAGAATTGACCCCTGTGCTGGTAAAACCATATATATTCGGTTTCAAGCGAATTTCAGACAAAATAAAATGTCATTAAAATTTGCAACATATTTTGTGGTAGATGCATCCAGTCAAATAATTCAATTCAGGAGAAGTCTATTTTTCATTAGTGATATTATTTTTCATCCATTTAAAGATGGGAATTGGGAACAGCTCCAAATGAATTAAAAATACTCACAAACAATTCAGCAGTACAAGGGTTAAGAGCAGCTTACAAGTTTTTTTTTCATTGAATGTAATGTTACAATAACCACTGATAATATTTTCATAATATAAAAATAAACAGCATAACATTGAAGTGCATTTTGTCTCTGTACCTTATCATCATCGGGTGCCACCTCATTCCACGAGAATCTATTTGAGCTGCCTTCTGCTGCTCTTCCCAGAATAACTGTAAAAATGGGTCACTAATGCTGGATTCTTTAAGAATTTGACCAAGTCCTTCCTGTATGCAAAAAAAGTGAAAACTTACTGTTTACGTGAAACAGATTATTCTTCACACAAGGTCATGATCTATACTACAAAACATTTTGTATGTAGCTTTTAAAAACACATAAAAAAATTGATAATGTAGGAATTTTTTGGTGCCAATACAATCTAGTTTATATAAACATTGCATGAAGTTTAAACTTACTTTAACATCAGATATTTTCTGCTTGGCTCTGTTTTAATTTTGCTCGAACTGTTTTCACCTCGTTGATGAGTTGAGATTTGTTGGCAGATGAGAGAGAAGTGGTAGACATCAATGGCTTGTTGGATTTTACCACAGCAGCCTCCTGGGATGCTCGGCAGGTGGAGCAAATACCTAAATAAAACAAAATTCAATATTAATTGAAAGTTTCAGCCAAATTATAGAGTAGAAATATCTACATCATAGCTTAGGCTTTCTATCTGATGATTGCAATACATGTATTTTTTGTTCAAAAAAACTTTTGAAACACCAGCAGTAATTATAATTTTATATGCTAATGTTTATATGCTATTGATTTGAAGTGTAAACATAACATTTTAGAACATACCTGGTGAACTAACTATTTGCATACATCCGTCACACCAACTTGCATCTTCTAGAGATTTTAAGAGTGGAGAAATCCCAGAGTGTTCCACATACGAGCTTTTTTGAACTGGTTGTCCTGAATCACATAAATTCAAGGTTATTGGATGGAGGTGGGAGTCACTGTCGCACAAAAATGTGTTGTCCGTCATTTGATATTGTGCTACAGGAGTGCTACAATAAAGATTATAATTTACCTTTTCGTGATATTATCGGTGTGAATGTATTGTCAAAAATGACTTTGACAGCCACATCAGATTGTGCATCCACTAGTCCTAAGGCCACATAGTCTGTCTTTGTGCAAAGGATGACCCACGGTGGAATATGCTTCTTAGCAGCATTGGCTATTTCTTTCACAGAGTAGTAAATCACCTTTTCTGGTACCAGAGGTTCACATCGCTTAGCCTACAATAGAATAGGTATTTATACCATAATTTAAAGAGGTTGCATTTTTTAACTTTTTAATAGTACACATAACCCACTGAAATGAGCAGTCAGTTAGTCTCCACATTTCATGCATTTGAAAAACATTTAATACATCTATATAAAAAAATAATGGTCCCGGTACATAAAATTTGCTTAGAAAAAAAGTACTTTATGTTTACTTGAATCGAAATTTGAATTTAAGTGTGTAGTCATTCTCAACAAAATGTACAAAAATATATAGATAATTTTAATTATTCATATATAAAATATTTTATAATTTTAATAACACTAAAATAAATCATGAACAGAAAAAATAATATCAATTTAAACAATTTAAGTAATAGCAATAAGTTAATTAAGTAATAGTAATAATACAGTGACATTGTCAATATATCAAGTAAATACAATAGTTTGATAATTACTACTAATTCATGCAGGGCCCAATGTGTGTGTAATAGTAGGCCTATATACATGATATAACTAGGTCTATACAACAGGGCACTGGAAATTGTCAGCGAATTTTTGCCACACATGCTCGTTCCATTTAGGGCTGTGTTGGGTATATATATGTAGGGATGCAGAGGCTGCTATCTGGATTTAAATATGGATGCGCTCATTTAAATAATTTGCCTGTGGACATGATCCCCTGTGCATGTTCTCTTCATTATGCTTGCGCATTCACATTTCAGACTATTTGGCATCCACCTTGCATCCTCTGTGCATCCTTGATAATTGCATGCTCTTTGTATGCTTGGTATTTTGATTTGGGAAAATACTGTGTAATATAAAATATAACTTCAAGCAGTCTTAACAATATTCTCACTGGCTCTTTCCTTGTAACAACATTTGATTTGACGCTCTTTGGCATATTTAATGAAGGTAAGGCTCCACTGACTAGTTTATAACCTTTACCATGTTTACCTGATAAACATGCTCAAGATTTTATTTTTTAAAAGATAATATTTGTAAATCATTAACAATAAAAAGTGGAACCCCTAAAATAACATGTTAAGATCCAACATTAAAATAACATGTTAGGATCACGGCTCGAAATTGGTCACGTCTGATCGTCCGAGACGACCAACAATCTGGGAAGGACGAGCTAATTAAGTTTCAATGAGCTTGTCCTACTGGACGAATGCTCCTGCTTGACAATTACTAGGAAGGACAAGTAATATTTGTGGGAAGGACTAGTAGATTTTTTAGCCAGTTGTCCGACTGGACAAGTGGGAATTTAGTACAATTTCGAGCCCTGAGGATAACATACCAATAAACACATAATGATAATTATTAAGATTAATTATTTTTTAAAAGATGATATTTGTAAATCATTAACAATAATCATGACAATCCTAAAACCATTGCTCAACTTTCAACAAAAAATGGAAGCACTTAAAATAACACAGGGGCGGATCCAGGATTTGAAAAAGGAGGGGGCGCAGGCGAGTTTTTAGGCATATTTAGGCCAATTTAGGGGACTTTTTAAAGAATTTGGCGCAAAAACAGGTGGGCGTGCGCCCCCCCTCTGGATCCGCGCCTGTAACATGTTAGGATACAACATAGGTAGTGAAAATGTTTGCCTGATAACATAAAATATAACTTCAAGCTGTCTTAACAATATTCTTACTGGCTCTTTCCTTGTAACAACATTTGATTTGACACTCTTTGGCATATTTAATGAAGGTAAGGCTCCACTGACTAGCTTATAACCTTTACCTAATAAACATGATCAAGATATTTTACATAATAATAATTACTAGGATTATTTATTTTTTAAAAGATAATATTTGTAAATCTTTAACAATAATCCTAAAAGCATTGCTCAACTTTCAACAAAAAATGGAAGCACTCACAATAACGTGTTAGGATACAACATAGATATTGAAAATGTTTGTCTGATTTCTATCTTTGGGATATAAACATGATATAAACATAAAGGCAGAGTGAAAAAATAAGGCTTACCATGGAACAAAAGATCAATTTCCAAGAAATGACATGTGCACATATGGTGTGTAACAGCATTGAATTTAGAATCTGCTCTGGAGGCTGCATGAATCAGCTTCTTCCTCCATTCATCCTGTGTTGGGGATATGCCAGCTCTTGGGAATGATACATAACTGACTAGACTAGCAGCACCTGAAGTTACACTTGGTGAATAGTTGTGATCCAGCTGATGTGTGGCCAGACGGCAATCAGGTAGATTTGACTTCTTAGTTTTCTTCTGATAGTTTGTACATCCAGGGATGCAACAATTTTTCCCCATACTTTGTATTGACTGCAAGTACGAGTACATCATAAAAAACACAATTCTTGATACCGTAAACCACCCTATTTACATAATTTTTATCGTAGTATTTCAACCTGCTTTTTGAAGTGGGAATATAAAGTGTAATAAATGAGAATGATTGTGTAAGGTATTTGCATACTTCGCATAGTTTGTATTTTGGCTTTATTAATAGGCTTTCAAATAAAAATGTATGGTGGCAAAATAGCCCCGGCAAATTTGCCACTGTAGCTAATTTTGATCATATTTTGAGAATGAAAACCATTTGTCAGAATCCAAATAAAATTAGTTTGCCATATAAATATTTTTTAATTGAAAATAATATAATTGAGCAGCTAATTGAATGAAAATCAAATCAACTGAACAGTCAATAGACATTACAGACATAAACTTGAATTATTCAGTGAAAAAGTCATTATTTTTCATGAATTTTCTTTATTATTAAAAAGAGTGTCTCAAACCTCGTATGTAAATATTTATATAGTTTTTAGGGGTCAGTTAGTCTAATGAAGGGGTGGCAAAATAGCCCCGGAAAGGGGTGGCAAAATAGCCTCGGTTTCTTTGAAGTGCTCAAACAGGCTCAATATTTAAATTTCAATAATTGTTTTTTATGTGATCAGGACCCTTTAAATGTCATAGAAGAAAGATTAGTACGTTAATAAAATTGATAATGACCATTTCAGAGTTCAAATTTGTAAAATTTAGAAAAAACGCTTAAAAAATAACACTTCGGTAGAGTCTAAAATATTTTTTTCTGTTGTGAAAATATTATAAAAAACTTTTTAATAGACAAAAAAATGTTCTCTACAATATAGTCTAACCTATGATAATAGTTATTTTTATTAACTTATGATATTTATTGAAAACCAGAGGATTTTCTGAGGGGGTGGCAAAATAGACCTGGGGGTGGCAAAATAGCCCCGGTTTACGGTACTGAAAATATGGATGTACCAGGTAGTTTAAATTGAATAATTAATAATGACTTGAACTGAATCAAATTATAATTAAATCAAATTATTTCTTCCAACTAAAGTAATATGGAAACTACGACTGTTGGTCTATAAATGCATTGGCTAGTTTAAAAATAAAAAATATATGAGTTCAAGTGATGGACTTGAACTAAATTTTAAAAGTGATAGAGATAGATAGATATAGATACATGTTTCATCGACAGTATCAGGCCGACATTCCACAGTGACAGTGACTTGCTTTGAGATCGATGTGGAATATTTTGATAGAAAACTAGCATTAGTTTACTCAAACATTTTGTGTGAATATTTAACTAATCCAATCATAGTGTTAACAAAAAATATAGTCCTAGAAAGTAATGATCTACAGTGAATTTTACATGTTTTATGAGTTTGTACGTTGTCGCGGACACAGTCTAAAATAGGCTGATATGCCTGGGCCGGCCACTGCTAAGCCTAAGGCGCCGTTTGCCCGGCGGGCGATAAAAAAGTAAATTGTGAATAACCTTGTATTATAAACTAAAAATAATACCTAAACAATCATAAAAATGGAAAAAAAGCAGCTGTGACTTTTAACAAGTTTTGTAGAGCGACGAGGGTCAATTAATATGACTTTTATAGCATTACTAACCGAATGAATAATATATTTCGTTACCTGGTAATCAGCTGATCAGTGCAGTGTTTACAAAATCGTATTTTCCCATGCCCCCCCGCTGAGGGCGCTGCTCGATACATAACATGACTGCGCCGTCTCCATATGAAATCGGCCGAGTGCGCGATCCCGTTAGACTACAGAATCAATGCTCATACAGTGAGTTACCCTAGAGGATCATGGGAGCAAATAACACAAACAAACAGCCAGGAGCACATGGCCCTTTGTTTATTATTTACATGGATGACGGGAGAAAATAAACATTGTGATTATTATTTAACCAAACCATCTATGCGCGAACAAAGATCGGATATATGTCCATCTGGAAGTATTTTTTCATGTGAAAAAAAATCTTTTTTTTCCTATGTCAGTATTAATCCTTTAAGTAGTCTCGCAAAAGTTTTAATCCAGTAAAACTATGATAGAAAAAAAGAGGAGAGATGAAATTTGGGGAATTGCATCTTGAGCCCCACTTGAGCAACATACTAGAACTCAGAACAGTTTATTTGACCTCTTATAAAAAAAATAAGGGTTATATTATAATAAATATATATATGATGAAAGCACAATATAAGTGTATGTTATATAAAATAT